>JARJDT010010763.1:0-22667 GCA_030264655.1 Leptusa sp. GC000079
AACCTGTACAGAAATGGATTACACCAGTATTACAGAAGTGGGGGGTTTTAATTCGGTTGAAATTGTCTGTACGCGTAGCTCATGGGTGTTGATTGCCGTTGATGAAGGCCATCAATCATTTCGGACGTTTTTGACGAAACTAGAGTGATGTTTTTACATGTTTCCATCAGGAGACCAGGAGGTGTTTGGAGGTGAATTTGCCTCGGTTTCCTATTCCACCAAACCTACCAAAACTCTAGTAGTCAACTGCAGTCCTAATCCCTCGCTATAAGGCTTCTTTCTACCTCTTCGTTCATCTGTCATCTACTTCAAATGTTCAAATACAGAAATGTACAGAAACAAATTGAGCGTCTTGGCTCCAATGTTGATTTGCACTTGTGTCTTTGACGTTTGACTCAGTTTCGAAATGAACTCATTGATTGATATCGAAAATCGAGGAGTGAGTGAACAAGCAAATCGTTGAATTTTACATCAGGACTTCAGCTATGCCGAAAAGAGAATTCCGTTTCTTTAAACACTTACACTAAACATGGTATACTTCCATTTAATTATCAAATAATCAAATATACTATTTTAAAACAATTTTAAATTTTGGGTAAAATCCTCGCAATACCCTTTATTCAGTTGCAAGCTTTTCTATTGAATAAGTTTGAAAATCTCGATTTCTGCATAGAACATGGTAAGAAAGCATTCAAGTATTTTTGACATGGGCCTTATTTTAATCGTCTTTTGTGAGTATAGTGGGACTTACAAAATATTCATTATAAACATAAATTTGGAACAGGTCCACATGAGTTGAAGGAAGTGCCTATTCCGAACACTTGGCTGAACTTCCACGAAAATACACTGCACGCGCGCGCCTTTGAACTTGCGGACGTCTTCGACCGTCGTTGACTTTACCACTCGGCGAATAGTACCGTTATTTTGTTATAAACAATTTGTACGAATTGCACAGACTTGCAGAGTGGTATAGTCACATTCTAAAATATTGTTAAATTGTATTGGGAGCGCATAGCAATGCATTGGAGAGTTAGTTTGTTGATCGACAATTGTTTGTTGTTGAACATGTCCGCGACCGCTAATGATGGCGATGGCAACGTGTACGAAACTATCGCATTTTTGTGACAAGCTTCTAATTATACACATCGTTATCTATCGCCTGTTGATTGAATGTCGTTCAAGTCGACTTGGTGACTTGTTTGCCTTGCTGCAATTAATTTATTGATTCACATACTTTGTGATGTGTCACGTGTCACAATATGGATGTTTTATTGAAATTTAGAAAATATTCGCACATTTGGAAACTTTTGAATTTTTGAATTTTGAAGAACTTAAGAGTAGTTTTTATTCCTTGTGGAATGCAATTAATTGACCAACTTTCTGTATTATGTGATGCGCATGTTCTTGGTTAAGCACCCACTTCATAGAGGCTCTAGCCACACACATGCCGCATTTCTATAAGATCTAATAATAAATACCCCATTTATTATTAGATCTAACCACTAAATCTAGTACATATATGTAGCAGGAAAGCAGGAGATGGTGCAGATATACCGACTGCGTATGTGGACCCGATGACGAAACATATGTGGAGCGACACGCCCGACCCCAGCTTGCGTGTTCCTTGTTGCTTGCTACCTCTTCCTCTTTCCGTATTTTATATGTGGCCTAAGCTACAACTTACTACTACTACTACAACTCTTGAAGCACTCAACCCTAATCCAATATCCTGTCAAACGCAAAAGGGTAGTTTTATTTTGTATCCATTAATTTATAAAAGTAAAATTTTATGTATGAAAGTCAATCAATATTTGTCTAAAGAATCTTCATGCATTGTTAGAGAAAAAATTAAAATCGAAAAGGCTTTAAAGTCGACAACTAATAGTATTGTGTTAGATGTAGGTACTTATTCATTTTATTAAACTTGTTAAAAAGTTAGCTGAGTAGTTATTTAACGAGGTTATTTAAATACTTAAAATGTGAGTGATTTTATCAATATATTCTGTCAACTGGAAAATACTATACAAATGTGGAATCTGTTAAATGTTTCTAGCTTTGCTTCCTGCTGTTTTCCTGATATTCTATTCGAATTAAATTGTCGCTGTCGTGAATTTACAATAAATTTGTAAATTTAACACAAACAGCACTCAACTTGATTAAATCATTAAATGTTAAATGAACCTATGAGATAAGGGGCATTCACCAGTAAGTTTTTATCACCGAAAATGGCTGCCGCTCATCTCTGATTTTATTTCGATATGGTTCCCTGCTGTACATTCATAATTTCTCCTTTATATCCCTATTAAATTGGATATTATTATGTATTAACTACATTTCTTTTCCGTTTTTTGGTAAATTTTGGGTTAAAACACGTGCTACGTGGTCCTCTTGTAAAGTGATGCCGGTAGTTCGCAGCATCTTTCTGTCTCTATGTGATCCTGTTAACTTATTAAAGTTGAATCATCTCTGCTCTATAAATGTGCTCTCAAAGATCTCAATGGAATTTACCATTGCCGATTCCTGTTATCCTGACATTATTTGAGGAGTCAAGTCATCTAAGTCCCCAATGTTACTCCAGAGTAACTTTACACCGGCACTGAGTACTTCCTTTACTACCGATCCTTGAGTGCGGGCGACTGGGCATTCACAAAGTTCTTTGCGTATTGCTGATAGCCTGATAGATTTTGAAGAAAGTCATCGATGCTGTTTGTAAATTTACAACAAATTGTGTGTATATTTCGTATTACTAGTTCGCTCACTCCTCACTACACTTACTTCTTATTTCTCTTCACTATTCTACACTTGTTTCCTTTTTGTGAGCTGCATGAGCGATTATCATGGCTGTTTCTATCTCTGTTTTCTGCTGTCCTGGTACTATTTTGGGAATAAAATCTTTGCTGCAGTTGAAACGACATTGTACAAATATTGTACGACGATGTGGCGCTGCCCTCGCAAGCTTTTGCCTTTTGTATAGAGCTCTCTATTCATAAATCAATAATGATTTAAAATCATCTTTGATTTCCTAGCAACCTGATAAATATTCTACTACGAATCTGCTGCGATTTTGAAAGTACACACACCTCCAATATGCCTGAGTGCCTGATATTCTACATTTGAAATTTATATTGCAACAAGTTTTACACGGAATCAGTGCCGTAGAATGAAATCAGGAATCAAGTAGGATAAGGTGTTGGCGATATAATAAATAAGTGACTCAGTAGAAGTATTCTAATTTCGTTTGAATCATGCTATAATCACGTGCTAGAGACTAAGTTAGACGTATAATTTCGGAAAGGTGGATTTATCTTTATCAGGAAAAGGAAGACAAGTCAAAATTAGAATTTTTAAATATTCTAAGTCGTTAAGATAATTACAAACTATTAAAAATACCTACAGATATCATTAGAATTGAACGGTAACAAAAAGTCTATGGCTAAATTAAATGTGCGTCAATCAATCACTAATTTGTTTCAAATTTCATTGCCAAATACACAAATCGTGTAAGTGGGAATTATAATCTTGAAGTAATTGATGATAGTTTAAAACTTTGATTTACGAAACTATTCTTGAAAATTGCTGATGAAAACGTATAGCCTTAAATTTGGAATTATAAAATATGACAAAAGGTTTCCTTCGAACCGGATTTGAACCAGTGACCTATGGATGCCTACAAATTTCATTCTACAGTCCACCGCTCTACCAACTGAGCTATCGAAGGGTACTAACTTGCTGCGATTACTTTCCTTTTAAATACAAAGTTAATAGTTTTACTAAAACAAAGGTTTAAAATGACAAAATTTGATATTTTTGATTAAATTTAGAAATTAAAAATGATCTTATATTGGGTCATCTAGGATTTCTAAAAAAAATTCAAAAAAAGGGATTCCTTCGAACCGGATTTGAACCAGTGACCTATGGATGTCTACAAATTCTCATTCTACAGTCCACCGCTCTACCAACTGAGCTATCGAAGGCTGCATGTGTGTACCATTATACCAGCACTTAATGCAAGCAAGTAAACCATTGGAATTTTTATCAATTAAACAAATTTAAATTAATTTTATTATTGAAGCTTAAAGCTATAATAGTTTTCTTAAAGAAATTTAATTAAATCCAACACGTCATGCTTAAAATTGCAAATATAAAATTATAAAATATCGGACGTATTACAGAAGCTCCACATGATTAATGGCAAATTTATTCGAAATTCATTATGCATTCCCATGTTGAATTTAATTGAATTGGATGCCAAATTTATTACCTCAAAGCTGCATTGAATCATCCGATGTTATAAAAATAATAAAACTAATGACACAACGTAAATAATGGTCAATAACTCTGCCAATTTGAAATTTATTTATTTTAGATTTAAATTTACAAGACAATTTAAATTTGTAACATGAGCAATCATTACCATTTTAAGATCAACATAATTCAACTATTAATAGTCCATTTCAATATATTAGTTCTTGTTCTTTCGTTCTTTTTAACAAGTCCAATAAACAATGTATAAAGGTTGAAAATAATAATACTAACGGAACTGGTGGAACTTGATATTATTCAATATAAAATTACGATTACTGATGGAAGTGGGTGGTTGAAGAACGCCTTCTCTCATTTGTCACGTTGCAAAATTAGTTTCAACTTGCTCTCTGCCAAATGACAATTAACTGAAAATGGTGTGGCAAAAGTAATTGACCTTAATTGGCCTGCAAGCATACAGAAAAATTAGAATGCAAGATTGTTCATTGTTTATTTAAAATACTTTTATTATCAAAAATGTAATACAATTAAAATGATTGCGCTAAATTAGCTACATAAAAATATTGCACTTTTTAAATAAAGTCAATATCAAAATACATAATAGTTAATCAATTATTAATTAAAAGAAGTATAAAAATAGATGAATTACTTAGTTATCAATTACAGTGAGCAAATTATCAATTATCTTTCGTTTTGTCATTTCGTTCGTCGCCATTTTAATATATTCGTTTTATTTTCATATTGATAATTGAGGAACTAGAAGATAATCAGTACATCGTCAATACATTCTTTCGTTTATAGAAATTAATTACATTAATACAAAGTGTTTCAAGAAATGTGTGACTTGACTTGAAACACTCAATCATATCGATCGTTTAAGTTAGCATTATAATAATAATTAGGCACCGGAATGTTTGAATTATTTGGTTCTACAACGACAAGAACTTCATTAGCGCATCGTAAATGAGTCGCGGGCTTATCGTCCCGTCTGCGGTGTAGCGCACACCTCGTAATGACCCATCGTCATGTCGTACCACGCCGTATTCGCCGACAATGAATCCATCCGAGGTGCGCTCCTCGACTCTATACTTGCGATAGTTGCGTCCTTCGACAACATAACCAACTTTTTGGTTGTCATCCTTTTTCGGCGGTTTGCTACCACGGTGTTCTTCGGATGGCCGATGTGGTCGAGGGTGTGAGGGTTGCACACCATGTGCGCGACCATTAGTCTCGACGCTCACAGCTTCGTCCACTTCGTAGTTTTGTTCGGGTTGCGCGTACACTACCGGTGTGTACGGTTTCTGCGGCTCGTGGTAGGCCTGTTCCGGTATTCCCCAATTACGCTCCGTGGGTTCCGAGTAGTAATTATGCGACGACGATGATGTTTCGTAGTTCCTCTTATCATGGCTTTCGTTATAGTCGGGATTGTTGTACTTCGATGTGACATAGTAATCTTTCGTTTCTGCTGCTGAATTCACTGATGGTGAGGATTGTTGATGGTTTTGTGACACTTGCGGTCCTTGTGGAATTGTTGATGGGTTATGTTGATGTTGAAGTTGTTGGTCAACTTGACTCGACTGAACTAGATGCAAATGAGATGGTGTGTTTTGTCCTTCGGTTGAATTATGATTTGGTACACCAGAAACTCCTGGTATGTGCGGATGCGCCCAGGCTTTCTGTATCGAAGGAATTGCTTGAATGACAGTACTATAAGAAACTGATCTTGCTCGATTGTTGTTGTTCTGATTGTGGTAGATGACAGTCTCCTGGTATGGCAGCGGATTAGGTGCGTCGTAATCCCGACTGATCGGTTCCATCTCGTCCACGCTAAACTCACTCTTGTTGGATTCGGCAACTAGACTTGGAGCATCTTCGGATGCGACCGCCTCCTGGTCCTGACCTTGGTCCTGAACTTGGTGCGGACCGGTCTCATTTGTTTCAATCGCGACTTCCTTTTGCTTCACGAAAAGGGTGTCGGATTGCAACGTTGTTGTTTCGGCGTCTTCCTCGTCAAGCATCTCATAGTTGCGTTCCTCATTGGCGTAGACATGTTTGTTGATCATCGAGTGACCAATACTCGAAGACACCCGCACTGAGATGATGGTACCTTCAGGTGTTTGATTGTGCTCATCTCGTTTTGTTATTTCACTATCACTGGGCAAAACTCGATTCGTCTCTTCGTTAGTTTGTTTGTTTAACGTCCGTTCGGTGAAGGTGGAACTGCGCGAATCGCGTGCGGATGTTGATGGTACCGCTGGCGTGCTAATGTGCGAAGCTGTTGTTTCATCTATGATGAGAATTCGTTCGTGGCGGTTGCTGGGATTATGGGCACCCATCAGAAGGCTGAGGAAGTCTTCCCCGGCGATGAGATCCGATCCTGTTCCGTGCTCTTGTCGCGGGATGGGCAAGCCGACAGACAGGATCGCCCAATTAGCCAATAACTACAACAAGAAATTTTATTACTAAACTGTTCACGATATTAATATGCAAACAAGAATTTCAACAATTTCCTTTATGGTTTTGAACTGATTTCGTAATTTCTTAATTGTACTCGTAATGTAACGAGTTACAAGCGCAATAAAAACAATTTATGTGCTGTAACATTGTGTTTTTCTTGCGTTTTCCCTTCATTCACATTAATATTTTCATAATTCAAGCATTCAAAGCGCCTACATTCGTTTGAGATTGCAAACTATTACAAAACTGCGAACAGTTTCAAATTGAAAGAACAGTTATCTGCAATTAATTCAATAAAATCAAAGGCGAATTTTTAATGTGCTTGACAGAATTTTCAAACAAAAGACAAAAGGCAATAAGTTTGTTGTTATAAGTAGAGTATGAAACATACATTAGAAAGAACAATCAAGGTCGATTCTAATCAATTACTAATGAAATGGTAAACTTTTATTTTGAAATAGTAATTCATATACTCATATTCATATGTTTGACTTTGAATTATACGAGCTAATATATTGTATTATGAAAATGAGCAGCAAACAGGACGCCGAGAAAAAGACTTGTGTTGTGTGAATGGTAAACAATTATTATGTTGGGTTACACCCTAATTATATAATTAGCTAAACAGAACACGTTCCAATACTGCTGCTATAATTCAACGTAATAAGCAATTATTAATTTATTATTGAATTAAAACTGACGAACACCGAATGTCAATTCAATTCAAATGCAAATTAAACGGAAAATCCTTCAAGTTGCTTTTCACATTTTTGTATTCTCAGTTTGCACTGATCGTTCGACGTTACATCATTCAATTGTTCTTAGTAATAATTATTAAGGCTAATTTCTTTTCAATTTTTCATTGGTCTGGAATTATTTTTGTTCTAAAGCTGAGCAAATTTGAAACGACCTCGCCTTAGGGCAGCTCAATCAAACAGAAAACACAAACGATTATTGTTATTATATCTCTTTGCGCAGCTCATTATGTCGTTTTAATAATAGCAATCTCTTACTTATTATGATTGTTTTCATTATCATTTTTATTCAAGAATTTTCTTTATTATTCCCATAACATTTCAAGTTCAGAACACTTTCGATTTCGAAACATTTGATTCGTCATACTGAATTTATATTGTAAAATAGCTACATTTCAAATGTTGAAAAATAATTTTAGTGTAATTTATTATATTTTAGTGATTAAATTGTTTCGATTTGCAACAGTAAGTGTAAATCGCGCGCACACAAGGAGAATGTGGTCTAATTATTATGCAACATAATTGCGGCACTTTTATTACGTATAATTAATAAGTAGCAATATAAATCGATGTATAAAGATTTAATACGGATTTGACGATTGAAATTAAAATGTTGATCGATTGTTGCAAATGCCGATCGCGTAATTCAATTGCAAATATGCTGTTAGATTAAAATCGCATAATTGCTTTATCAACATTTAAATTTAACATATTACTAATTACAACTTAATTATAATCGCACAAACTGCAAGCTGTCAAGTGCCTTGGTATTTGAAAGAAAACCTACATGCAACATCAAGAAAAATTCTTGAAATTGTCATATTTAAAAAACAGGACAAAAACGCCTACGAATAATTATGCTAATAATTGAGAATATTAATATTAATTATGACATTTATTGCAAGTGAACAAATTTATTACAATCATAAATACAAATTACAACAGTCTCGCTCAAAATATTTACAGAAACTGTTTCATATTTATCTTCATACGATTCTGCTTTCTTATCTTTTCAAAAAGTTTAAATAAACTTGCGTAATTAAACCGCCTGATGCAAGTACCGCTATAATTGCATCTTTCAGCAATAAATTTGAACATAAAGCCTACAAACATAGATTTCATTCTAATGTCTGTTGGGCATAGGAATCGTTCACAACTTGGATTTAATTAAAAAAATAATAACTATAAATAACCATAAATGATCGAAACTGTGATTTATTTAATACTAGTATCAGTAAATCAACAAATTGTTAATAATTTTTTAATATAAACATTTACCGAATGTATTTATTTTATTTTTTGCGTAAGCACATTGTATGCGATACAGTTTAAATAAAAATTATCGTACGTGGAGTACATATTAATAGGAAAATGTGTATTGTACGTCTGACAATTACGTTTTGTATTTAAAACGTTCTGCTCTGATTACGCCAAAACTGTGTACGAAACACAAATAGGCGAGCAGGTACGATTCACAATTCTCCATTCGTTCCGTTAATTTTGTCCACATTAAATATTGCCTATATTTCCAATCATTATATTGATATTCTTAATGATATGTAATTGTCTTTTCCATTGCTAAAGTAAACAAAATCTGAGCCATTTCTTGATCTCGGTACAAAGAACAAAAGACTCGCTCATCGAAGCTGTAATGTTATTATTGCTAAATTTTGTAATTAAATAGATAAATTAATTAAATTAATTGACAGGTTGAATAAATATTTGACTATTTAATGCAACTTAATAAGGTGTTTATTGATAATGAAAAAAATATGATCAATTGGCAGCATGAGTAGAGTGTTTCTGTGTGTCATTAACAAAAGTTGCGCATGTTTTATGCATGTGTGAACTAACTCGACACTCATTGATAGGTATACATATCATAAAAGTAATGATTGTAATGAATTTATTAGGTAATTAAAACGTGTCTAATACCTTGTAATATCTTTAAGCTACACAGTTCTAGGTGGTCATGATTCAGTTAATGCGAAGAATTTTTTTCACTTTCGAAAATTTTCACGGCGAACACAAAAAGTTTACGCAATTGCATTCAAACACATTCAATTTAACTGGTTAGACTCATAATGCATGACACTTAAATAATTTTGCATTTGATTAAATTGATAGTGTTTTTAAATGTAGAGCTTTTGTGCAATTTCCAAATTTACATTAAATTTTCTATCCATGTCATTCATATCCATTAAAATAGAAGGACTACGTGTGACCCAAACTCTTGGCAGGCTTTAAGAACTCATTAGGTTCACATATGCAAAACGTACATTCCATACGTTTATTTCTAGCCGCCATTCCACGTCCTTGTCAGATTTAATCTATAATAGACCGCACAATTGCACCGAGTTCGAGACCACATCAACAAACTGGTACAACTTTACTTCAATCCTTATACTAATCAGGGCTGGGCACTATTTAAAATAGTATTTGAAAGTATTATTCCAATTTGATTTATTTTTGTACGAAAAACATTTATTGAGCAAGTTTATGAAAAATTATTTAAAATTTCTTTCAACTGCGCAACTACGGAAAATTTTTATTACTTGATGAACCTACTTCAGTATTTTGAAAATTGTATTTTTCAAATTTGTATTTTAAATACACTCCCCAAATGTATTTTTTATTTTAAATAAAATTTTTCAAGTATTTTGGCCAGCCCTGAAACCAATTTTATTTTGAAGTCTTGAGTTGACTGCCGCAGATTTTGCGATCCAATCCAATTCATTCCAATATCTACTACGTATGTTCAATAACTTAACTAGACTGGTATATGAACTCCAAGAGTTCTTAGGCTCTTACATAAAATTGACTTCATGATATAAACCTGTATGTGTTTCAGTTTTGATAGACGATAGACTTGCGAGTTGAATTGAACTGCGAACTGATTGAAAAATCCGCCGCCAACCTGACCACGCATGCAAACCAATCATTTTGTTACACCTACACTTAACTAGGACATTTTATTGTATGAAACAAATACAGGTTGTTCCTTCACGATTGTTGTTCTATTGACATCGACTGTAGATCTAATAGTTTATTAAATGTCTGAAATGAAAATTACTTTGCAAAATTTTATTACCCAAAATTGAATGTTGCTTAAATTTTGCCTTGATTTATGTTCATCTTGATTATATCTTTGCGCGCTTTGTATGCGCTTGCTGCTTTTTATTGTCCTTAAGACTTGGCGTAAAAGCGATAAGGTTGTAATAAGAAAGTACATGATATACAATTTAACTATTAGATACCGCGTATTATTAAACTTTATTCGTGGTATGAGTTTGCTTGTTTGATATTTTGTTGCCACAGCTTTCAAATCTCCTTATTTTAAATATTTCAAAAAATATGCGCGCGCTTTGCACTTATTTTTCTATTGAACACAGAAAATTGAATATTACATGATTTAATGTTAGCTTTTATTCAGATTTGCTTATTTCAATTTACTAACTTAGTTAATGGTGACGCAACTTTGTGCCAGTCAACAAATACCGGAAGAAAGTGTTAATTTAATTGTTGAAATTTAACATTTGAATTTTTTAATCACAGACAATAAATTATTTTTTGTTGTACTACAAGTGACACGTTTCTATCTACATATAATTAATAATATCTCACCACTCTAACAGAATATCTTAAGATACATTATGCAAATTTAAAATTAATAATTGTTTATAGCATTAAGGTTTCTGTCGATTGTTATAAATGACTTATAAGTGAATGGTTTTATTTATAATTCTTGCGATTTCTTCGATTGCCTACTGTTGTCGGCCGTTTGTTATAAAATACATCGTAAGGTAAATTATATATCGTGCACGAATTTGCGACGCGAGGTGTTGCCCGAACACTCACTTCTTTATTTCTTTACAACCTACCATTAGCATTTAATCATGCAATATGAGCTTGAGCCATGCACGTTTACAATGGCTGTTTCCTTGCTAGTTGTTGTAAATGAATACAAAACAATACAAGAGCAACGAAATTGTGAAAAAAAATTAGCTCGGTGTTGCTGTTGCCTTGACAAGGTTGTTCGTTGTTTCACCATTTCGCAAGACTACTTTAAATTACTTCCAGCTATTGCTGCGCACTAACTAGCAACAATCAACAGTTAACCAACAATTTCAAATCGTACAAAATTATAGGATGGTGTGAAATAGATTTATTTTCGATTTTTATTACTTTGATAAATTAACATAAAATTCTTGTTGGGGTATTTTTGCCAATTATAAAAATGTTGATATTTAAAAAAAATGTGTTTTATAAAAAATAATTATAGTCAAGTAAACTTGATCTTGACTGGTCTTGACAAGCGTCATCATCGTCCATCGAAGTCGAACTCGAACAAGTCTTGAGGTGTCTAGACACTTCATCAGTGATTTTGCTACCAAAAACAGGCTTCACGTGAGCGTCAACAATACATTAAACACAAACTAATATCGACATGTATGGATAAATCCAATTTGGTAACATTTTTAAAATAACTCATATCTAGCCGTGGTCAAAAGCAATAAAGCAATACCAAAATATAAAAATAGCCAGACAATTAAACTATAGTCAGCTCATTTTTTACGTGTGGCGTCTACATGTTAATAAGAAGCCCTCAAGCTTGTTTTTGTTATTGTGCATTTTTTATTTATTTATTTATTTATTATGTATTCATGACCAAGAGCGCAAGTTTGGCGAAGAGTCCAGGCGCGAGAAAAATGACTCCACCCAAATCGCCGAATCATTTCTACATCGACATCGAAGAGGCAAAAAAACAAGGAAAGGAATGCAAACATTAAACATTCAAACGGCAGATGAAATATGAATATTGAAGAGTGAAGTTGCGAAGAGTTCACACACCCAAGTCAAGTCCATTTCACAAGGTCGTTCAATGCCGTCGCAATCAATTCAATATTTTGCGAAAATATAAATTGAAATTTTTTATATAAAAAATGTGGAACTAATTCTTTAAACTGTTCATAGTTTTATTATAAGTACCTACTTTAAAGTAAAATTTTGAATTTCTGCCGTATTTCATTTCAAAATGCAAGTCTTTAAGTAACATGAAAGGACTATAAATCCTTTTAATAAATCATGCGTGCAAAGCCCACACGCCATACGCATGTCGCATGTTCGGTTCATGTTCATTGTAAATTTACATTACATATTTACCTACTTGTACTATTCGTTGATATTTTTAAACGTTGTTGTTGTTGTTGTTTTGGTGCATCTTAAGATGATCTTAACATATTGGCCGAATTGTTTGTTCTTTTTACACAGTTAGCATAAAATCTGCATGGCAAGATGCAAGGCGCATTCAAATCGGCAGATTAAAGATAATTTATAGCGTATTAACACATTGCAGCAGGTATATTAAGACCGGTGTAATGTTGCGTTTTGTTAATTTATGTCTGTTTGCACTAGTGTAATCAGACGCGTGGTGTAAGGACTCGCGAACGAAATAAGAAGAAAAATCGTGTGTGCATGTGCGACAATCCGACTATAAATCACAAAAGTAATTGTTTGTTTGCGAAAAGCATGTTGCCTCTCATAAATTTTGCGCACGCTGAAACTGGAAGGTTTTGTTTTTGTTGTAAGGATAATTGACAATTAGTAATTTTTAAATATTTCAAAAATGATTTTGATTTTGGGAACACCCACCTATGGGTTGCTATAGCAAACCTTGGAAACTAATTTGATTCTTTCATTAATAAACTTCACGACTTTATTGATAGTTTCATTGAACTAGAGAACTCAATACACTGATTAAGTTTTAATTAATCATTGTTTGCCAATTCATCAATAAAAATAAATTTAAGGATCCTTTGCCTAGGTTAGATTTAACTGCTGATTAAAGAGTACAAGAACAAGCTCAAGAACTCCAAGAAAAGAAAAAAGAACTAAGATGAAGTAGTTTTCTTAATACCCAATTAGGAAACTTAATTAAATTTTCATTTGCGTACCAAGGACGTTAGTTTTAGTTGTTTGTTTTACGATCGATTATTTTTGCTTCATTAATTTTTATAATCGACTGTAATGCAGTTTAATGCGCCCTGACTTGAATTAATTAAAACAAAATGTTTTTTCTGACCATCATCATCGATCAATTCCGGGATCATCAAATTTTTTGTCAAGAAATTAAGCTCAACACCTAACCTCTAATTACGATTAATATTATGTAAATCACTTAATGCGACTTATAGGATTCAAATATTTGTTTGTTATTGTGCTTGATGGCGACCTTCTCTCATTCAATCATTCATCCGTTGAGAGAATTTTGTCGTTCGTCATTCGTCATAAACCCGTAGCCAAGCTTGGTATTTATTCAATCTTTTTTAGTGTATGCGGTTGCTGTTTGTTTCATGAACTTCTTTATGTCATCGACGATTGCCAATCCTTGGGCTGCTGAGCCTCTGATGGAATTCAGCAAAGATCCGTAATGAGTTATAAAGCGATTATGCGTAAAAGATATAAATTTATCTTCCTCCGCAGTTCTTGGTTCTTCGAGATTTTATGTCTTTCATAGTTAATGTGTTCTATTTGTACAAAGTGTGGTGACGACATTAGGAACGTAATCATTGTGATGTGTTCATAGTATTTCAATGTTTCAATTGATTTTTCTACTTTTTCCTGATGGTTAAGTATGTTTGTCCTTTTTAATATTTAATGATTTCTTCATACAGCAGAGAAATATGCAGAAGATTGTTATAAGTTAAGAGATTTATGAGTCGTTGTCTCTTTTATAGACTATAAAATGTTTACTAGTTTACTGTCGATGACATTATTTAACGACATTAACTTGAAATCAATTCACACGATATCAATCAGAAACAGACAATATGAAACGAGAGTTCGGTCAAGTTGTTATACAAAAGTTTCGATAATAAATCGGATTGATTTTGTAAGATATGTTTTGCGCTTGAACTTCAACAAATCGTCAACCACAAAACGGATTTTCAAGGTTTAAAATTTAAAATTCATATATGTATCAAAAATCCGCGTTAAAAACGCATAAAATTTATATTGCTGTAATTTGGTCCGATTAGAATTTTGTCTTGTTGCATTATATACGTTCAATTATGATTTTGTCACGCTGCTACATTTATGAAATTCAAATGCAATTGTGAACCTTGAATTTCAAATAAAACCACATATTATAATGGTAATGGTGTTACAATTACGTCTTTCTTTTCACTTCCTCTTGCGTTCCACACACTTTGTTATATTTTTTCGATTTTCAAGTATTTTTTGTAATTGAAATTCTTTGTAGTATTGCAGTTTGATTTCATCACAAACTCGGTAGAAATCAGTAATAAAATGTTTGTGTTAGGTAATGACCAAAAGAATTCAGACATCTTTTGAGTTGGTGACAACATTTCTTAGATTTGAACTGCGACAAGAAACAATGTAATCTTTTCTTGATGTTAATTGCGATTGGAATATTCAAGTAGTTTACAAAAATGACAGTTTCATGTTGGATTGTGACCTTGATGTCTTTGTGTAAATGTTGCACTTTGTGCGATTGGCAATTTACATGCTTCACCGACGATTACAACAAACTAAAAGCAATTCAGAGCACAGATGCGTTAAATTCACCATCACACTTTTATCATTAACAGAAATTAATTCTTGGAAGCTTCTGGTTTCAGTTTATTTTTTACGCACTTTCAAACCCGTCAAATCTATTGTTTTCTTTTGTTATTATTTGGAATTTGAATAAATGCTAATAAAATTTAAGATGATAATTAAATAATTAATTAATTAATGTAGAAGTTTAGAAAGTAAAAGTTTCAATATTTTTTGTCATTGTGTTTTTTAGCTTTATTTTATTCAAATTGCTCCTGTCTTGTACAGAGAAAGAAACACAGAACAGAAATTCTGTGAATTATCAGTAAGTCAGCAAGTGACCGAGGACATGATATTGCAATTATTGTCCTTCAACAGAACGTTGCTAACACTTTTGTATCCTTTTTCTCACGTGCAAATTCTTGTAAGTCATCTGGAGCTGGCTGTTAGTAGGTATATGTAAGTTGTTTCCAAGCAAACGCCTCACAAAATGTATAATTTTAATTTACTTAATTCACGAACAAATAGGATTAAGAGAGTAATACAGGGTCAACGAAAATGACTGATACCTATTTTTCCACAGGGTATTTTGAACGTTTCAAATTTTGCTTGATCAATTTCAAATGTAAATCTGAAACGAACAAAATACCCTCTGGAAATTCAGATATCCGTCATTAATTCCCCGTATGTTTAAAGATTAAAATTTGTTGAATTTTTATCGGGCAAATAATTTGAGACAAAAACATCTACCAATGGCCATGCCTATAATTAATTATTTAAAAGTCTTTTAATTTGTGCTAATTTAGTAAAATTAAGCATATAATAAGCTCATTTGCATACATTTACGTCAATGTTCAGTTTTGTTTCAATATTTCATGTTAATTTAGTAATGATGATAAATTTGTCCTCCCAACTGTAAATCTGCTGCGGTTTTTGTCAAACTTAATCCACTTTTATAAGACACAAAATGAATCATGTTACATATTTCTCACTTCTTGAGGTAATATCTGAGCAGTTAAAGCTTTGGTACGAAATTAAATGATTGGTTCATCCCAGAATTCAAACAAAAACATATATAATCCAAGTTTTTTTCGTGTTGTCGCGGTTTTGCCAACGGGTTTACCTTAAGCAAGTGGTATTTCCGTAAGCTGATCCCCATTAAATCACTAAAAAAGGTTGCCATTTCATTTGAATATTACGAAACTTCTTCGGTGCATAGAAAACCAAGAAAACTGCTATTTATAACAAGAAAATTCTATAGGTGAACGCGTGCACTTATTAAGAATCTGAATATCAAATGAATAATTCATAGGGCAGTAAACACACGTTGACACATAAAACAGATCAAAAGAATAAACGAACAAGAGCCACGTATTACTCTTATAACAACGCGGTCCAATTATAATTATTATTGTTCTGCATATGAAATTATTAATATTGCTGAATGTCATTGCCAACATTGTCATTTTATTAAATACGCAATTAATTAATTCTGGATCAAACAAATGAAATTATTCGCAATGCATATTTCAATATGTAAAGTGGTTGTTTAAAGTTCAATCATCGTCTAATGGCAATTTTTTCATTAAAATGAAAATACACAGTGTTTTTGTGTATTCAATAAATATTTCACATTTAATAACAAAGAAGTGAAAACTAAATGAAAGTAAGTAAATAGCTAACAGCTCATTAATTTAAGTTATAACCATTTGAAATTTGAATAAAAGATGTCTGGAACAAATGACCTGCACTTAATGACTGCGAAAAGAAAATGTCAAGTTCAACTTTTTGTTCAGACTTAAAAACTAGACAATAAATTTGTACGAACAACGAACAACATTCGACTATGATTGTTTTAAGTTTAAAGTTTATTTCTTTAAATATATTCAAATTCAAAGGTGTGGTTGATTTGTTTAAAAAGGAAATAGAAAAAGTTTGCAGTTTGGTTCAAATCAAACAAAAAGAACTTGTCTGTTAATTGATATAATTGTAATGGATTAAAATATTTACAATCAAATTATGTTCTTACACAATAAGTGCTCGGTTTAATAAAGTAGCAACTGATTGATTGATTGTTTTATTGAACCAAATATGGACTTGCTCCAAACTATAATCATTTCAACTGTCAAAATCAATCAGTTCACCAATAGCTCGCTTAAGACTCGAACCATTTCCTTTCAAAATATTCTCATTAGTTGAGTTGAGATCTAATTAGCAGGGCAATCATTGTTTATGATTAAGTAGTTAGTTGCGTTGATGATATACTTACAAGAAATAAAATTGCTAAGGGGTTGTAGATGCGTGCGATGGCGGTGGTAAACATTGCTCACCGTGTCCATCCGTCATACACATACATACATTGGCGCGAAATCTTCAGCGTTATCACAACATAATTCTGCATGCCCGCGTCACTTTCACTCACGCGCCCCCGTCGCCCCTTCAAACGACAAAAGAACGAACTCCTGCCTCCAGGTCCCGGTCGATGCGGCTCGTGCAGCGCTTCGCGAGTTACTGTTGTTTGTTACCAATCTTGAACCACGCACCGATCGGCCGCATGATATTGAAATACAAATAAAATGCGATCGCGAAGACTGTTGTACGGAGTGCGGCGGTCGCGACTTCTTGGCTTCGCTAGCTGCATGGAACGCCGGCCAACAATAAGCACGCCAAGAAATTGCTCTTGCGGCAGCTTCCAGCCGAAGAACTAGCTAAGAATAGCAATAACGCAGCTTCTTCAAGAAGTAGGAGTTACCAATAGCACGTTACCAACATTATCAAACCGCAAAGTGTATTTTTCCAAGTTTTATTAATATTGATAAGTTGATTGATGACTATTGGGTATTCTTAATCGACAAAGAACAACCAATTGACGAATTCTTGAATGAAATGTTCAAATGCGTCACCTCGTTACTTGTTTGTCATCATGGTCACATTGCTTACACTTCGGTAATAAAAGTTACTATAAACTTCGGTAATTATTTAGTAATTTCATTCAAACGGAACTAACACTTTCCTAACATACCGGAAAGTTACCGTAAAAGTATATGTTGCATTTTCATTCATTTCTTATTTCTTATCAGTGACATATACACCTCAAAGTTGTATGTAACTTCTAAAGTTTTAAGTTTTTGGAATATTGTTCTCATTGAAATTAATTCTATTTACCTACGTACACTAATAAATCATTCGGGCTTATCATTTGCCTAAATTGTAAAAAACTACACAATAACTATGAAAATATTCAAGTTACCAAAACATGTTTGTGTGACCATTTTAATTGACTGACAAAAAACGCACGAGGCAATACTTAATTACACTTACTTACGCTTGTAACATTAAATATCCATTTATACAATAAATTTGATAAAGTTATATAATTAGTCGTAGGTTTTGACTAAGCCAAACATTTTTAATTACTTAGTGTTTGATTTACTACGTGTACTACACTACTTATTTTATATGGAAAATATCATTAAAAATAGGAAATCATATCAAAAATAAATTTGATATGATATGTTATAAATAAACTAGCTTTTTAATAAAATGAATGTTTATAAGCATTTAATTGATATTAATAATTATAGTCTACATTACATTTGTTGTAGTCATAATAGTTATTTGTAGATTGTAGGCAAAAATCTTTGAGGAATACTCGTAAAACTTACACAGAACAAGACAAATATATGTTTTTTGTGATGTTTAATTACTATTTGTTTCTATTAAATTTGCAAACTTTACTTAAAATCCATGAAATGTTAACTTTCACTAACATATCAATTATCTGTTATTAAAAATTGTTTGTCTCAATACAAAACTATTTTAATTGTTCAATTTTAATTTTTTCTATTCATATTTATTTGAGCATTTTAATTAAAAGAATTGGAAATAAGCAGAATATAAAAGGTAAAAACGAATTGCTGGGATTTACATAATTTTAAACTATTTGAATTTATACGCATGTTGACATAACATAACTTAAAGTTTGAAGGACCTTTCTCAACTATTAATAACTTGCGCTTGGTGCATTTCATTTCATATATCTAAATTTGTATTTTAATTTAACTCTAAAATTAGTAATTTATAAAATTATAACAATATTAATTTTAAATTTAGCAGAATTGTCAATGAGAGATTCACCTTTCATTCGAAAAGTCCCATAGTAACAGTGATGTGTACAATTGCAACTTATAAACAAGAACAACGCACGCGAGAGATGTCAAGATAACTACTATCTCTTCATTTTGAATTTTGATGTTTATTATCTTATTTGTTTAACACGTATTTCCAAGAAATTTTTAAAACACATAGAGCAAAATGATATATTAACAAGTTATGTGTTATGTTACAAGAAAAACAGCTGGTTGAGTACATGCACGAATTATAGGACAAACGCTTTTCAGTTGTTATGTATAAGCAAACATTTTTCACCAGCAGGATGATGTTGATGAGTAAATATTATTTTGTTGTCAAGGGGGTACCGATGCAGCACTAGGGCATAAATAAAGCTCATTGTTTTTCCCACGTATGTGTTAAACCAGTTGAAGTCTTCCCTAGAATTGGTCGTGAATAATTTGTTATTAACAGCAATTTTAGGCACAGATTGAGATTATTTTTCAAGGTACGATACAACCTAGACTAGAGTTTTATCTTGTTCAAGATTCTTTAAGAGCTCTTGTCTTAAATTCGGAAAAAAAATCAAGATCAAGAAGATTAAGTTTTTCAGGAAATTAGAAATTTCCGAGAAATTTTAAGAAATTTCGAGAAATTTCAAGAGATATAAAGGAAAAAAATAAAATACGCAAGACTCAAAAGAAACTTAAATTTCTTGTCCCGATATTTCAAGACACAAGAATTCTTGACAAGATGAAACCCTATAAGACTATTTCTATCTTAAATTTAGGACGTGTGCAAATGCAATAATGCCAATAACACACTTGCAGCTGCAAGTTGCTTCTTGCGTTTTGTATAAATTATGTAAGGAATTTTTAGTTTGTTATTGTCGATGTAGATGCGAAAATGAAAAAGCTCAGGATCATAAATTTCACATGTGTGCATGTTGCGCACACTTTTATGCATTAAATCGTACTTACGCATGCGAATTTATTGAATGTGCATACTTAATACTTATTTAACACTTTACATCATTTGAATGTATCCATGACATAAACCTACCAGCAATCTCATATAGTTTATAAGTTTACATAGTTGTTTTATTCATGTGAAATTTAAATATTTGCATTTTTTTAGCTTGACTATGATCTTGGTATTTTTGGTCTTCACATCATGCATACTTATCTACACCTATTATTCGAAAACATACAGTTATTGGGATAAAAAAGGAGTGCAAAACACCAAACCATCCACATTTGCGGGATCCTTCAGTTCGAATGTAATCCTTCAGAAAGCCATTCCAGTCATTGTCGAAGAACATTACAATCGGTACAAACATCTCAGGTATTATGGAATGTACCAATTCACACTGCCTACCTTCGTAATAAGAGATTTGGACTTAATCAAAGCCATCACAGTCAAAGACTTTGATAATTTCGTCGAGCACGCAAACTTTGCCAACGAAAGCTTGGATCCGTTATGGAGTAAAAATATTATAGCTTTAGTTGGTATGTACTTAACGAGTCCAACATTTTTCCTATCATTGTTAATGTTCTAACGGTTTGTTTAGGTGATAAATGGCGTCATATGCGCGCCACACTCAGCCCTGCGTTCACCGGCAGCAAGATGCGTCTCATGTTCGGGCTCATCAACGACGAGTCCAACCAATTCGTTGATTACTTTTTGGAACAAAAGCAAGAGATTGTGGAATGCGACATGAAGGATGTCTTCTCGCGGGTAACGAACGACGTGCTTGCAAGTTGCGCCTTCGGCATCAAAGTGAACTCGTTGAAGGATCCCAACAACGATTTCTTCATTAATGGCCGGAAAGCCTTCGACTTTAGCGGCTTCTATCAGCTGATCTTCTTCATGTACTCGTCCACTCCGAGATTAATGAAGTTCTTCGGTATCAAACTGTTTGCTGATTGGTCATCGGCATTTTTGCGTAACATAATCCTTGAAGCGATTAAAGTACGCGAAAAGGAAGGATTCTATCGTCCTGACATGATCCACTTGATGTTGGAAGCCCGCCGTGGGACTCTCACCGACGACGAACCCACATCGAACGGTGCATCCAATGGGACGAAAAATGGAAGTGCTAAGCCCAAGAAAGGAGTTGAACTCACTGACGAGGACATCGTTGCACAGGCTATGATCTTCCATTTTGGCGGCTTTGACACGACTTCCTCGTCGATGGTGTGCTTAGCGTACGAATTGGCTGTTAATCCAGAAGTTCAAAGCAAACTCTACGAAGAAGTGAAGCAAGCGTTGCACGAATGCGATGGCAACGCAACTTATGAACACATCATGAAACTGAAATATCTGGATAATTGCATCTCGGAAGCGTTGCGTATGTGGCCACCACTGATCCTTAGCGACCGTGTTGCTTCGCAAGATTATGTCATCGAACCGAAATTGCCTGGTGAACAAGAAGTTGTTGTTGAGAAAGGCTCGGTTGTTTGGATTCCCATTTTTGCGATCCATCGTGATGAGAACCTGTTTCCGGATCCTTTGCGCTTCGACCCGGATCGTTTCAATGACGAGAATAAACATAAAATACCGACGTTTGCTTACATGCCTTTTAGCGTAGGACCACGAAACTGCATAGGTAAATATTTTAATCAGTTTCAACTTAAATGCACTGTTTTTTATAAAATTATGTTTTTAGCGTCAAGATTTGCATTAATGACTATCAAGACGATCATGTTCCATTTGATCAAAAACTTTGAACTTGTTCCTGTCAAGGAAACTCGAATTCCTTTTGAGATTAGCACCAGACATGTAAATATCAGTTGTGAGGGTGGCGTCAAACTGGGCTTCAAACGAAGACAAACTGAATAAACAACGTGTTTTAAATATGCCAATAAATTATATTAATTAAGTACAATTATTGTTTTATTACTCATATTTTCATTTATAATAAATCAATACATTAATTAAGCAGCGTTTTTATTAATATTATCTAAAAGAAAACAATAAATCAATTTTATTTCCCGTTTTTTCTTGGATCTATTTGCTTTAAATATTGAAGCAATTTTGGACATTATCACAATAAGTTAAAAGTAAACTCTCAACTATGAAATCTTTATTAATTTCAATTCTATTGTGCGTTGCCGTTTCGGCTAACACAAACTTCAATACCGACTTCTGGCTGAAATGTTATCAGTATTTTGAACGATGTGCATCAGAGCAATTGCAAACCGATTCACAAGAATGTGGCCAGAAGTTACTTCAAAGGGTGAAGACTATCCGAACCAGGTTGGAGTATATTAACTCAGAAGAAGGCCAAAACCATCTGAAGGAAGATGCAAATGGTCCTGAAATATTAAGGAAATTGAACGAAACTGTATACTACCGCACATTAGTAGAATCGCTAGAATTCAACGTTTGTATGTTAAATCTGAACGAAAAATTGAAAAGCGAAAACAAACCACCAATTGATTTGGCGCAATATACTTGCGAAAATGTTGATGCCACTGAATTGAAGGAACTCTATGGTGAACTAATTGAAATACCTCAAAAAAA
>JARJDT010010770.1:0-10311 GCA_030264655.1 Leptusa sp. GC000079
AATGGGATGGTTGATACGGCGCGGAAGCATAAATTTCAAAACCTGAATTTAAATCAATGTCAATTTTCGATGAAAATCTGGTAGCAATTGAACTACATAGATTAGTAATTCACTTTAATAAACTAATATACATCGGTATGTGTATTTTAGATTTGGCCAAATTAACAATATATGTTTTTCATTATAATTATATGCAACCAAAATTTAACAATGTGGCTCCCGTTTGTTACACTGACACAGACTCCTTAATTTATGAAGTTAAATGTACTGACTTGTACGAATCGCTCCGACCTGATGTATTGGAGCGATTCGATACAAGTGAGTATCCAATTAATAATATTTATAATATACCTTTTGTTAATAAAAAAGTTTTAGGCATTATGAATGATGAAAACAACAGGAAAGTAATGACAGAGTTTGTAGGATTCAGATAAAAATGTATGCTTATCGTATTAATAATATTGATAAGGTTTAGAAAGCAAAGGGGGTGAAAAAACAAATTGGACAAAATAATATTACTTTTAATGATTATATAGAATGTATAGAAAATAATGCAACCCCTTGTTGGGCATAATGTTGAATAAATGGGGTGGGGGTAATGACGGATGGGTGTGGTAGTGGGGAATGACCTTGAAGTGTAGATTTTAGGCTCCTTTAAAATTACATGGGATTTTGCGCTAGAACTCCCACTGCTACTCTACTGCCTTAGCTAATTGGTTAGGCGGCCTATATGGTGAATAGGATGGCTCGCTTCGCTCGCCTTAGCTAGTTGGTTTGGCGGTCTGAATTGTGAATCAGATTGCCAAGTGTTGCCAAGGCGTTTTGATGAAATGTCAACAATCCAATTAAAGTTGAAACGACATCTTTCACATTCAATAAACTATATGTTTGAAACAATACGTCCCAAACAAATTTGGTCGATACGACTTTGGACGAAAAATGATATTCAAGTTGACATTTCTGATTACGAAAATATGAATAGCGATGAAAAAATTAACTTTGTTGTTGATGCCAACGATTTAGACGATAATGAACAATTACCCGAAGATATTGTATCTAAATTAGATCCGAACGACGAGGAAGTTCTTGTAATAAGTATCAATGAAGAATTGGTTGATACTGTTAAAGTTATAGCTCAAGGTCTATATAACCGAGCAATGCCTTGGCATGTAACTCCCAATTTAGAAGAATTATGTTTTCCAAAAATGTTTGTTGGTGAGGATATGTCTCCGAATTCTAATATGGGGTAGGTGGAACACCCGATAGAATAGTTTAGTCTTCAGGAATCATAGTGACCGTTACGGCTGTTGCTAGGGAGTTAAAAACAATTGGTTGTTGATTTGGGGAGGGATATCATTCGATCGCGGACGGATTTTGTAAGTGTCCTATTGAATGATTCAGCAACGATCCAGAGATACGAACGGAGAGGGAGCGGATGAGATGGAATTTGACCGCGTTGATGGCACAGAAGCATCGGGTGATCAGGGAGAAATCACTTCAAATCCGACAGTGGGCGAGATGATGCTTCTTATGCCGCAAATGCTTCGGGAACAGACGGAAGAGTCCAGACAACACGCCGAACAACAGATGATGGAAGCCCGACAGCATGCACGAGAAGTACTCTTAGCGGTTGAAGGTCATAGCCAACAGCTTATTGAGTTGCAGAGAAGGGTTGGCGACAATGAGACAGAAGTACGCGAGCTGCGCGAACGGAGATTGCAGCAAGATGATCGACTTGGTGCTTTAGAAAATATGATCACCATCATCACCTACTAGTTTAGCCTCAGTCGTAGTCTCTGAAGCTGCCGTATCTTCTGCGATGCGTGCACCAGTATATGACGGCACGAGTCCGCTAACGACCTATCGATTGCAGTTTCAAACAAAAAATGCACGGGAGTAAGACCTGGCGCCAAATTTAAAAACGTATATGCGGGCTCCGGCAGCTTGGTACCCGAACACGAACGACGCGATATAGCCAAGCTATGGATGGCATTGGAGCAGGCATTATGAAGTGATCATTTGCGATTGTTATATTCCGTTGAATTACGACCCCGTCGCCAATATGCTAGGGAATCTACGCAGCAGTTTGGGAACGACATCGTAAGACTCGTCGTTCACGCTGCGTATGCTGGGTTGTCGCCGGACGTATTGGACCGCTATAAACGCGAAGGATGGTAATGCTGCAACCGGAAGGGCCATTTTCCAGTTTATTTGCTTTTGCATTAACCGTCGAAGCGACGACGCAAGCCTGTAAACCAATGTCTCGTAATTCAGTGGTTTGCGCGGCAGAGGTTGAACAAGGTTTCCAGGGCCACTTATAACTGTCAGCAATTTGGACACATGGCACGCTATTGCCCGAGTGGGCCAAGTCGATGTTTCCGAAGACCTGAACAAGGGCGATTTCCGCGAGGAAGGTCACCAGAAGAGAATGGGGGTTCCGACGGAGTGAATAATCCGCCGATTTTCTCGCCACCGCAGTCGGGAAACGAATAGAAGTCGAGACCTTGGGGCGCATATGGGCTTCCTCCGGATGCCCCGAAATAGTCCAGCTTGGACATAATCAGTTTTAAAATTAGTTCTAATGGAACGGTTAGATAATGTGCAATCCATGTCTTTAATTGATACGGGCGCAAAAAATTCCCTCGTTCAAAGATGTCAGATCAGTGACAGTGACATCGTACGAAAAGTAAATAATGTGGCATTAAAAACGGCGACCGATCAGAAAGTACCCATTTATGGAGCAGTTATTAAGCGAGTACAGGCAGGGCCTATTAACATCAGCCACGAATTTCTGGTAGCCGGACATAATTGATAATGTTATACTTGGGATAGATTTATTGTTAAATCATGAATGTACCATTGACTTACGGACTAGGGTCTTGAGACAACGAAATGTTGAAGTACCTTTAAGTGTCGGCGCCAAGGAAGTTACCGAAAGCAAAGTAATCGTCGAACAGAAATATGAATTACCAGCACATGCCGAAAGCCTCGTTTGGGGAATTGTCGTTGAGTCAGATATGCCAAATACCTGCCCAATTGAAGCCTCATCGCAAAGAAAAACACGTAAATTTTTAGTGGGAAGAGCCTTAGTGATGCCCCCAAAACAAGGACTCGTTCCTGTACGTATTTTGAATATTTCTCGTTTTGTAAAGTATATAAAAGTTATTGCAGAGTGCAATGCAGTAACTGCTATCGCAACATGCGCTGAGAGTACAAGGGAAAGAGTACTAGGAATAACCCCACGACGTCAGGAACGTTAGGATGAATGGACGAAAGGGTTGAACGTGGAAGAGTGTAAAAAGGTTCGGGAATTGCTCCAACAATACTCACAACTGTTTGCCTTTGAGCAACCTGGTCGAACTACTATCGTTTTTAACACAGGAGACGCAACGCATATTAAACAAGCAGCGAGAAGTGTACTAGCACGAAGAGAGGAAGTGAACCAGATGATAGAAGACATGTTGAGGAGTGAGGTAATTGAGCCATTGGAAAGTCCATGAAGCTCGCCTGTGGTAATAGTCAGGAAAAAGGATGGGTCCACCAGATTTTGCGTGGATTATAGCCGACTGAATGTAGTAACCATGAAAGATAGCTACCCGTTGCCGCGGATTGGTGAGACTTTAGATACTGTCACGACTCGGTTTTGATTAGGTTTTGGGGACTCGCTTGTTGCGAGGTCGTGACGTATTCATAATTGAATACCGGGATACTTGGTTAGGTATTGTTCAAAGATTAAGTCGATTGTTTAAAGTTGTTAACGATTGCTGGTTGTACTTTATTTGCAGATTGAGTTCTACAGTCACTACGCCATCCGAGACACTTCTACTTATAGGCACTGGTGGACATCTCAGGGCCAACCGCGTACTGTACGGAGTGATACTGATCACGACTGAATGACGAACGACTGACGACTGACTTGTCCCATTCGGGATGCTGTATTGTATACTACTCCTAATGGTCAGTTTGCCCTAGATGTGCGTGCCAAGAATTAGTCATGGTTTCCAGTTTGTTATTCTTATCTTGATTGATTTAGCGCTCCTATCCTGAAGCAGGGTGATGGCCACACGTGTGAACAATAACTTGGCCTTCCAATGCTTTAGGGTAGGGTAATTAAAATAGTGAAACATGGCACAGAGTAATAAATAATAACGGACCACAATGCAGCAGCGTGCATCAGGATGACTCTTAGGTCAGAGGTGACCGTATCGACGCGATGCTCTTAGTGCATAGGCGCCTGCATGCGACGATCCGGCGCCTGCTTCGGTATGAGGCCGCGCGCGCTGCTACATTGCCTTCCAGTTGTGCGCTTCCACGCGTAGATGCCTCCCGCAGGACCACGGATAACTCGGAATGATTGTTTGTGTATTTCTGAATAGGAACGCTCCGATCAGTTCGTGACAATACCTTGGGTGGAGGTTCGTCGATCACTACCCTCGACTTAAGAAGCGGTTATTGGCAAGTCGAAATGGACCAGATATACAAAGAGAAAACTGCGTT
Organism: Leptusa sp. GC000079; assembly: GCA_030264655.1. NCBI lineage: Eukaryota > Metazoa > Arthropoda > Insecta > Coleoptera > Staphylinidae > Leptusa > Leptusa sp. GC000079. Next base: position 4,498 of record JARJDT010010770.1, read on the forward strand.
CACAGCCGGTGCTGGACTTTGGCAGTTTATAGTCATGCCGTTCGGTCTATGTAATGCGCTCGCGACCTTCGAACGTCTCATGGAACGTGTTTTACACGGATTACAATGGAAAATATGTTTAGTATATTTAGACGATATTATAGTATTTGGGAAAAACTTTGACGAACATCTAAGTAATCTCCGGCAGGTATTTGAACGGTTAGAGACTGCAGGACTGACACTTGCACCAAAGAAATGACACCTATTTCAACGAGAGGTGCAGTACCTGGGGCATTAAGTAACAAGTAACGGGGTGCATACCGACGACGAAAAAATCCGCGCGGTGTTCCAGTGGCCACGACCTAGTAATCTTCATGAACTTCGAAGCTTCCTAGGCCTCTGCACGTGCTATCAAAGAATTGTTGCAGGGTTTTCAGAAGTAGCCCATAGTTTATATGCTCTGACTTCGAAACACACACCGTTTGCTTGGACGGAGGTACAGGAACGGGCTTTTACGCGACTTAAGGAGGTGCTCAGTACAGCACCCGTACTTGCATTTCCTGAGGCCGGAAAGACCTTTGTTCTAGACACGGATGCAAGTAATTTTGCAGTCGGTAGCGTGTTATCTCAGGTTATTGATGGAAAAGAACGCGTGATTGCTTATTACCGTCGAATTCAACACAAACCAGAATAACACTATTGCGTTACGCGCAGGGAGTTACTGGCTATCCTGAATAGTGTTGCCGCGTTTCATAAATATCTTTACGGTCAGTCATTCTTGCTGAGAACAGACCATGCGGTATTGCAATGGCTGTTCAAAAACCCGGAGAGGCAGTGAGCCCGTTGGATCGAAAAATTAGAATCTTATGATTTTACGATCGAGCATCGAAGAGGGGAACGTCATGGGAATGCAGATGCTTTATCGCGGCGTCCTTGTCCGGACAAATTTAAACATTGCTCAAAAAGAGAAATGCTTAACGAGGGCGAAGTGTCCTTGGTAAGAGCGCTGAAAGTGCTGCCAGAGGAACGATGGAGTCAAGCGGAAATAGCGCCACCGGCCCTGAGACAAAGGCGTGCTGGGCCCAATGGCAAAGTCTGCTATTGAAGAACCAACGATTGTTCCGGGTTTGGGAGAGCCATAATGGGAATGACAGTCGTGAGTTACTTGTTGTCCCGAAAGCACGGGTGCCGGAAGTCATAAAGGAATTCCACGAGGCGCACAGTGGAGGACACCTAGGTGCAACTAAAACCCTAGAGAAATTAAAACACGATGCAGCTGGTTAAATATGCGGGCAGATAAATAGAGATTTACATATTCAAAATTCTGGCAGAGGGTATGGCTTTGTTTGGGTGGAAATTAATTCCATTTTTATTTATTCATGTTCTATTTCCCCAAATTGTAATTTAGAGCATTTCAAAAAAATTATGTCTGATTTGGAAATTGACATTAAGGATAAAAATGAAAGTGTTATTATTTCATTTTTATAAAAGAATAACGTGAACGTAGCATACCCACACGAGAACAAAGCTTTAGTGTGTTAGGGTAGGAAGATGTGTCCGGCTAGGTTCAGTACGATATGCTCATCTTTCTAAAAGAAAAATGCAGAAGGTAGCATTCACCTTACCTTGAGCTCAGATTAGTATATGTGGCTCAGATCATCTTTTGCTTAGTTTAAAGAAGACATACAGAAATTTAATTTAACTTAAAAGCCTTACTAAAAAACTACAGACGAGGCCAGCACTAGTATTGAAAATTTGCTTGTCAATATGATGCTACCCTTCACACCAGTGTTGTTTGGTGGACCGACGACAATACGCGCTTCAATTCTAACCTCGATACAATTTAAATTTAAAGTATTTAAAAAATAAAGATGGAATGCGATATTTAGTTTGTTACTGCGAAATTCTAAAGTAATACATAACATTATGTCGTAAGTTTATAAAACAAGTGTTGTTACGTTGTTTTTAATCTTGATTGTGTTTGTTTTAGCGCTGAAGTAGCCCAGTTGACATGCTTGACTTTGTGCAGCCCTAGCGTGTAAACGAGGCGCAACCGACAAAATCTGACGACGGATTCGTTCGTTTCGGGACCGAATTAGTGTATCCTGAAAGTTTTATCGAAATCCGAGAATGTACCGTCTTCTAGATAGGCGAGCAAAGTGAGCCATCTCAGACTAGTGAGATAAGGCGAGCGAAGCGAGCCATCTGATTCAAAATACAGACCGCCAGACCAGTCAGCTAAGGCGAGCGAAGCGAGCCATCTCTGACCAGATAGCTTATTTTTTTGTACGGGCGTCCGGGTGAGCTCGTGGCTCAGCTTCCCACGCCCGCGGCCCATCCAGACGGACAGGTCAGGGACAAGCCGATGCGTCCACCTGCCTTTCTCGGACGTGTCCCATCGGAGCTGCCACCGCCGCATGAGGCGCTCACACGCCGCCTCTTTCCGGACCACTTTGTCCGGCTCCTGCTCCCTGCCCTGGTGCACCTCCGCTCTCTTCTGGGCCCGGAGATCGATGGGGGGTATTCCCGCCAGCGCCAGCGCCGCATCGCCCGAGACTGTGCGCTACGCCGCCAGCACCCTCAAAGCCCCCCTCCTGTGCGTCCTCTCCGCGTGGCCTCGGTTTCGCGCCACTCCCAGTGCGTCCACCCACATCGGGGCCGCGTGGAGGAGGAAAGCCTCAACCGCCCGTCTCCGCCGGGGCTGCCTTGCTCCACTGTAGTTTGGATACAGACGGCCGATAGCCGCATCCAGGGCTCCCGCCATCTCTGCACTCTCGCGGATGTGCGCCGCAAAGTTGAGACTCTTATCCAAGCGATCAAGAAGGACGGTCTGCACACCGGCCTCCGGCCCGAGGACACCACCGCCTCGGTATTTTGAGGCGCCAGCTCCAGCCCATGATCGTTAAGCCAGCCGGCCATCCTGGCCGCCGCTTCACTGACCCTCTCCTCGAGCTCCGCCACCGTTTTGCCCATATCGTTCGCAAACACTGCAGCCTCGACCCCCTCCGGGAGTGGTAAGGTTGCCGCTCCGTCGTATCCGATCTCCCACAAGGTCGGCCCTAGGACCAACCCCTGGGCCACCCGCCTCTCGACGCCTAGTGTGACGAAGCCACCATCCGTCTTGACCATGAGTTCTCCTTTTCCCCACCGGCCCTGCCGACCGGGCCCGGAAGCCGCTTGCTTCTCAACACTTCCTTATCAAACCACCAGGGAATGGAATTGAAAGCATTTCTAACATCCAGCGTCTGCAGTGCGGCGAGTCGCCTGGTGTGTCTGGTGCCCTCCATGGCTCGTTTGGCCAGCTCCACCACTCTGCCAACGGCGTCGACTGTAGATCTTCCCTTCCGGAACCCATGCTGGTTCTCGGCCAGGCCGCCGGTCGCTTCTAGGTTCTTTGCTGGACGCGCCCTAGGAGGAGCCTCTCGAGAATATTGGCCACCCCGCTGAGAAGATTCCCGGAGGCAAGCCCCGAAGCCGGCGAGGAACTTGTTCTGTGCTGCCAACACCGCTTCCCGAACCAATCCGTTCCGGACGTGGTCGGGGCCCGGAGCTTTCCTCCTCGGCAGGCGCGCCGCAGCTCCGGTGGCTTCCTCAAGTCTAAACTGGTCTTGGTCATGGTCGTCCTCCTCATCCTCCGGCTGGTAGACATCAAACGGTACTGCGCCGCCTTCGACGCCCATCTGTCTGGGATCCCTCGGGAATAAAGCCCTTGCCGCCTCGAGCGCCATTTCGGGCGATGCCCTGTCCTCCGGCATGGAGAACTTCCCCGCTACAATGCGGTACGGAGGCCCCCCGGGTCGTCCTCCACAGTTTCGCCGAGGCGCCACCCGCACCGGTTCATGCTGCGGCGAATGTCCTGCCTGAGGGCTCGCCGATTATCGCGCAGCGTGGTTAACTGCTGCTCGCAGCCGTGTGGGTTCCGGCTGCGCCTCCTGGTCAGGGCCCTACGAGCCAAGTTGGCAGCCGCCCTCCTGTCCGCCACCTCCGTGCCCCACCAATACACCGAGCGACGCCCGGGTGCCTTCCTTCGCGGGAAGAACGCCTCGCACGCAGCTCGGAGGACTGCATCTACCGATGCTGCGAAGGTGTCCGCTCCGCTCGTGTATACTCCCGCTTCTAAAAGGTTTTTGAGGATGACCTTCTCCTCCTCAGCGAGCGGTCTCTCCTTCCATCCAGCGAGCAGCGTCTCTCGCCTGGGGTATTGTTTGGCTCCCAGCCTGAAGAATATATACAAGTGGTCGCTTGGCGCTTCCTCATCCCTTACCATCCAGTGGCGTACCTCTCGGAGCACTCCATCGCTGCACCACGACGTGTCTATATGAGACGTTGATGTTGCCCTGGCAATGGTTGGCCGGTCGCCCGAGTTCAGCAGGTTGAATGCCAACGACGTCATGAAGTCCTCCAGCAGGTTGCCCCTCCGATCGGAGCGGGCGGATCCCCAGGTCGCAGACTTGGCGTTGAGGTCCTCGCACACGAGAACTCTGGCGCCCGTTCCCGCCGCCCGTCGAAAGTTGTCAAGCAGCAGCGCGAAGTCGGCCTCGCTCCGGTTAGGCGATGCGTAGCAGCTAACCAGTGTCAGGGCACAGACTCTGCAGCTGACTACCCCCTAGCGGTACACCCTTGGGGCCCCGACCGCCAGCTTCGCGTTAGAGACGTGAATGATTGCCCTTCTGGTTGTATCCACAATGGACCTGCCACCCATCCTGAGAGCAGCGCCCTCCGAGATCATGGCGACGTCCGTACCCCAGATGTCGGCGCTCTGTTGCAGCAATCGCTGCGCCGCTCTGCGGTTGTTGAGGTTGGTCTGGACTACCTGCATATTGCTGGATACCGGCTGCTCCCTGCAAAGTGGTTGGCCTGTAGGCCTTCTGCCTTGCAGGCGATATAGCAGGGCGGGTTTGCGCAGTGTGCCGCTTTGTGGCCTTCCTGGCCGAAGTCGCGACAGCACAGCCTCCTGTCTGGGCCTCTGCACAGGGCGGCCACGTGGCCAGAGAACACGTTGCACAGCGCCGCGCATTGCTGGCTTCCTTCACCCGACCTTCACTTTACCGGCCGCCAAAAGCTTCCTGGCATCCTGGTGCGTGGTGAGGACCAAAGCCGACTGCAGGTGTCTCCTGCTGTCAAGCCGGGCCCATTCGATTTCAAATACAGACCGCCAAATCACCTCGCTAAACCGAGCGAAGCGAGCCATTCGATTTGAAATAGAGACCGCCAAATCAGCTAGCTATGGCGAGCGAAGGGAGCCATTCAATTTCTAATACAGGCCGCCAGATCAGCTAGCTAAGGCGAGCGAAGCGAGTCATTCCATTTTCAATTCGGGCCGCCCGATCAGCCAGCTAAGGCGAGCGAAGCGAGCCACTCGATTTCAAATACAGACCGCCAAATCAACTAGCTAAGGCGAGCGAAGCGAGCCGTTCGATTTCTAATACAGGCCGCCAAATCAACTAGCTAAGGCGAGCGAAGCGATCTATTCGACCCCTAATACAGGCCGCCAAATCAGCTGGCTAAGGGAAGCGATGCGAGACATTCGATTTCTAACACAGGCCGCCAAGTCAGCTAGCTAAAGCGAGCGAAGCGAGTCATTCGATTTCTAATACAGGCCGCCAAATCAGCTGGCTAAGCCAAGCGAAGCAAGCCATTCGATTTCTAATACGGGCCGCCAAATCAGCGAGCTAAGGCGAGCGAAGCGAGCTATTCGATTTCCAATGCATTCGATTTCAAATACAGACCGCCAATTCAGCCAGCTAAGGCGAGCGAAGCAAGCTACTCGATTTCTAATACAGGTCGCCAAATCAGCTAGCCAAGGCGAGTGAAGCGAGCCATTCGATTTGTAAT
>JARJDT010010796.1:0-12847 GCA_030264655.1 Leptusa sp. GC000079
AAAGGACATCGGACATATATCTTGCTGTGCTGCTGCAAGGAGCAAAGCGCGCGCTAGACTGCTTGCTGTCCAGAGACAATAGCTAACCCATTAGGCAAATGAACGCCGAGTCTGGTTGTGGCCGTGGCTGTGGTGAAGGCATATTAAAACGACGATTAAAAGCAACTTCTCCGAGCGACCAAGAAAAGGACGAAAGACCATTGCATGAATAAAGCGCGCTGTCGTGGTAGTTGCTACACTTACGACTTGCGAGAGTTACCTATATCCATAATAGCATAATATAACAACAAAAGTGCACTCGTTTCATGTTCTTTTTTGCTTTATTTCCCCGTTGGTACATGATACTTGCTTGTTGTTTCGGTCTTGCTGGTTTTATTCGCTCGCTGCATTTTTATATTGTTCCATCTTCACAGATGCAGCGAGCGACTCCACCTGTGCATTGCATTTCATGCATGTTGCCGCAGTTTCACAATGTTAGAGGAGGTTGAAAATTTAAAATCGGTTACGGTTTTTGTTTGTTTGATGTTTAAGTTGGAAGCCAACACAGACTGCTCCTCCTGATGCGCCAGTCCTACTGGAAGATAGTGTTGCGTTGAGGAGCGTGTGTATGTGTGTGATGGTGTGATAGTAATCAGTTAACTCGCGGTGAAGAATATAAGGATGCGATGCAATAACTAAAAGACGCGTATAAGGCGATGCCTTCTTGTATGTAACTATGTACTGACGCAATGAATGTACTGCATGCATTAAATGATTTCTACCGAAGTGGACTCAAGTTTCAGGAATGTCACAACCGAATACAAGGACAACATTCAGGACTAACCATTAAGAAAATCACAATTAAAATTAACTTTGTTTTAGTTGTCAGTTTTTCAGACAAATTTTTTGATAATATCGAAGGTAGTAATGTTTCTTGATGATTGTGGCAATTTTGTGATATTAAAGAATGCGCGTACTGTAGTTTTACAGGAATGCGACCAACTTTGAATACAATATGCGTTTTTGTTTTATTGCCAACCAAAACACGCGGAGATAGATATAAAACGACGCATTCATGAATCAAGAAACGATCCAACAAACTAAAACTAACGAATAAACGATGCCAAAAAAAGACAATCACAGAACCCAAGCCAAGCCGAAGTCAAGAGCCACAAATGAAACGAATAACGAAAAGAAGAAATAAATCACGACGACGGGCATCACGCAGAAAGGACGTCAACGTTCCTCCACATTGAAAGAAAAAAATTAGATAATTATTGCGATTGTGGAAATATAATGAAAATAAAACGTACGCGCTGAGCTCGAACGAATTATATTGCGATTACCATTAGACAGACGAAATTAAAAAATATTGTAATCAGTTCAAGTCAACAAAAAACAAAATGCTCTCCACTAACAAACAGACCAGAATCAGAATATAATCTAACGACAAATTTTAATAGTGGAAAAAACATAATTACATTTCATATTGTACACATATTTTGATTGTTTGTTGTCCCGCGAATAGGATTTTAAATACAAAATGAACATAATAATTTCATTGAGTAATTGAATTTCAGTGCGCTTGTTGTATCGACATCACAAAATGTATGGCATATGCTTGCGTATTCTTAGGATAATACAATTCATAGTATAATTTAAAATGACGGGAAATGATTTATAATTCAGCAAAGCGCACAGGAGAATAAGAGCAGCCAACTCCAACAGGACGAACGAATAAGGAACGCAATACATATCCAAAGCCAAAGACGATGTTTGTTATGCGATTGTTTTCACGCTGATGGAAATGTGAATATTCTATGGAGCTATTAGATTACATACGCAATTAATTGTACAAACAGAAATTTAAATATCGCATAATTTGACATGATTTTAATTAGGCTTGAGTTGGATAATAAATACAAATATGAAAGGAACGCATAAATTGATTTAATTCGCATTTACATTTTATGCATTTTGTAGCTATAGCTATTATCTTCCCTGACAATGTCATGTTGCTATTGTGCACTTACATAAATTGTGTATGTTTTACATTATTGGACAGTGGACAGACAAAAAAGGTACCAACCTGTCCAAGATCACAAGAAGTAACGAATGAGATAAAGTGGTAGGTGCGCGTGTTTAATGCGTTGGCAAACTTTTAATATTTATTATCAATAATTCACGCTTTATATAACAATCGTGAATCACGCACCGAATAAAAATGAAACGTCACCGGCGACAAGAAGAGTTTTACGATTCTATAATATAAATAAGTATAAAAACCGAAACGAACTGAACCTGTGCAGGGATTTATTACGAAGTTGCATTTTCATAAATTACAATAAATTTAATTGAAAATTTTCCACCTGGTCACTGACTGGCCAGGAAGACGCGAAAGAGTGGAAACGGCATCAGTAAATCATGAAACACAATAGCAAATATTTACAATAATTGCCAATACAATAATTATAGTTAACTGTGAAGAGTTTTTCCAACTACTAGCTAGATTTCGAGTCGAATAAATAATAATGTTCGGATCAAACTAATATTGACATGGTAGACGGCTACCGTGAGAACTTTAATCACGACAAATCATTAAACTCACTCAAAAGGCTACAATTAAAGTGGACGTTATTCATGCACGTAATATACGAATCGCATTCATTCATGTGATGTGTATTGTGATTAATTGCAACTTGCTTCTTGCGTTCAATTCATGACTGGAAGCGAACGACTAACACACCTGTAATTCCGCGTGTGGTGTGTGCATTTTCCCGCGTGTTGCGATTGTAACACGTCACCATTCATACGTAACATGCCAGCTTTCCAGCAAAAGCAAAGATATGCAGTTAAAACGAAGCGTATGAGAAAATCCTCCATGCTCCTTATCCCGTTCGGTACATTTCAGTCTCAGTGATAACGTTTTGTTTGTTTGCAAATTTATAACAAACGAACAACAGACAAACAACAACGCACATGGGTATTTTAATTTAACGCATCGAAAGAGTTAAATGTCGAAATGTAGAATGGCGTAGATATCTATCTATCTAGTTTATTTGTTTCGTCCTGGCTCTTTGTATACCTTGTTTGTTTACTTTAGTTTAACAGTCAGTAGCTAGCTGTATGTTAGATGCTGGCTTTCCGAACGTCGGATGAGGATGAGCAGATTTAGACAATCTTAATAGACAACGATATACATGCAGAGACAATGAAGATTGAAGAAACGAGGGCGGCTTATTATATTTAGACATATGGTGAATTCGAATGTATTATAACTTCTGACGCAGCAGAATATTTAATTCGAACTGATTGCTCGTATATAATTCGATAATAAAACCACTGTAGAACAGGCGACTGCTGGGTCAATGAATTCTTTAATAAAATTGTCTAACCTCTAGCTTCAAGGTGAGACAAAAAAATCGCTCAATTAAATTTCACAATAGATGATAAAAATTAAGACGGTGGCGCCCCCAAAGCTTTCAGATAGACATTATTCGATTTTAAAAATAGTTGAAAATCTTAATTAAAATGTTGTTATGCACTAGGATCTTTGCCTTACATCACAAAACGATACAAATTCTTTCACTTCATACTGTGTATTTAGATTCTAATCATGTCTATCTGGAAGCTTCAAATTTCGCCACTGGTAGGGTTTCACGAGACAAGAATTCTTGTTTAGAATTGGACTTTTTGTCTTGTCTTGAATTATCAAAAGGAAGAAATTTGAGTGTCTTGTCTTATTTATTAATTTTCCTTAAATTTTCGAAAATTTCTTGTCGAATTTTGTCGAGATCAAGACAAGAATTCTTGAAAACCAAGACTCTCGTGAAACCCTAGCTGCAATCTGTTAATGATGTTTATCTATTTGATAAAAACGCAATTTTAAAACTAAAAACTATATACTACAAAATGCAAAAGGGTCCTTGATCCTCGTATTTGAGTTCGGATAAAATGTGTATAGGATATGTACATAAGGGCGGAAATTAATTTGATACGATATCCCTTATCCTCTTAGATGCCGCGCAGTGTGGCGGTATTGCTATAAGGATAGGAGATGATGTTCGGTGTAGGCGCAAGGTCAGGAACATACAAGTTGAACGCATATGTAGTGCAATCCTGGCTGCGCGCCTGCGAGTCCCGAAAGCATCGGGATCGGAAAGACACGCGGACGCACACACACATGCAACGCAAACGCGCCGCGCGATGCGAATCTTCCGGAGAGCGATGGGGTGATGTTGAACCGCTCAGGTGAGCACACGCCGTCGTCGACGTTCGTATACCTATATAGGTGTGTAGGAACAAGTACCAACCACCCCCAATACATAGGTACATATATGCCGGGACTAGTTACGGGCCGTTGCCGGATAATAAGGGGTGCGGCGAACGGGACGCAGAATCTTATTAAATTGCCCGGGCGTCATATCAGCCGAGCCTGCGTTGCCGTGGAAACGGCCGGGACACTTTGAAAGTCTAATGCATACATCTCACACCTCCGACGCCGCCACCGTCCCCCGCCAGCAACACCCGAACCCGCGTGTGCCTTGTGTGCCCGCGCGCCAACATCATTTTGTTTTCACCCATTCTTCTATTATAGAACTCCGCGCGCTCTGTCTCTGCGAGTTTTTTTACATGTCGACGAGAAGTGTCGCGCGCTCCTTACGTGAAGCGGCGCTCCTTTTCTCTTTAGTTATATGTGCAAAAGACACACGTATATGGCACATATATGCATGAATGCCGAGGCATATACGAGCATTGGTGAACTAGAAGAAGACGAAGGCAACGAATGGAGAGCCACCCCCGTAGCGTTTGCCATTAGGTTCGCGTAGATATGTGCGGGGCTAAAAACACCTCGATACACTGTTTTATTCATCACTTCCCGTACACCCCGCGCGGACCCTCCAAAGAGACAAATTCCAATTGCCGATTGTATCGCATCCTTTTACCATATACACACCACCTACTGTTGAATACCAGGAAGAAGGAAGGGCGCAACATTCAACATTCATTTTTTAGGGCAATTTCAGAATAAATGTTTTAAAATAATAATAAATTAAATTGATAAACAAGTAATAAATTAGTGGCGAGAATTTAAAATTTCTAAAATCTATTCGCGCGGTTGTACAGACATTATCAAAGCAAAGAAAGCGTCTCCAAACGGGATCGATAACTCCATATCAATAACATTACATAATATCCATTTATCTTGGAGTGAAACACAGTAAATACAACAAAGAGCGAACAATTTTAAATGTATACTTATTGCCTTAAATAAAGAAGAAAATGTCGCTCTTTAAATTATAATCAGAATTTGTTTCATTAACATATTCGAAAAAAGATTAAATGAAATAAGTATAAATATGTTAATGTAATTTTAATGCCGAATAATAAATAAGCACTTTTGAGTTTCGATTGTCATTAAGCGATAAAAGCATCGAAAAAATGAGTAATTTAATCTGAAATTAAAATTTTAGGTGTGCTGACTGGATAGGTCAAAACAATCGCTGAATGAATTTGCCAATGTTTGATGTATTTTAAATGATAATCGCGTTCGTCTAGTAGATAATTTAAATTAAAAATAAAAATTCGAATTATACATTAACATCAGATGGTGCGATATTAGGTATGCCGTGCTTCACGAAATGTTCATTATTAAAATGTTTTGTTTTCGTTCGTTGCTTTGCTCGTTTCGCTGTTGGTTGCTGGTTAGCAATTCTTTTCCAGCTCGCTTGCTTGTTTTAAATGAAAACAAAATGAAATTGATGTAGCCGAGTAAAAGGGCCCACGAGCAAAATTATTATTTGTTACCCATAGACTAAGCGCAAGAGTGCTGGAAGGCAAGGCGCAAAATGCAATGTTGTACGGCTGATGTTTAATTTTTAAGATTTCAAGTAATCCGAGTAAATTAATAATATGCCGCCCGACCGAAATGGACGAGGCAGTGGATCGTATCGAAAACGCTCTCCATTAAAATAAATTACCATTATTATAAGCAAAATACATACAAAAACCTACAAACTGAAATCTTGTACATCATCATAGTATAGGTTGGCTATTGCGCTGCTCGATAAAGATTCGTAAATTAAACGCTCTAAAAGCGTGGAACGTTTTAATTCTAGCGCACAAAAGGAAACTATTAACTTGCGGTTTTGCTGGTGCATTTTTATTTCGGAAAAATTGCAACCTTCAACCCATCCATCCATATACATACATACGCCATACTCTGTAGATAAATAAGTAAAACATAAAAATTGCAAATCCGACTTGCTATATTGAATTTCCCAAGTGTGCGTTCTCGCGCTCTTCCCATCAGCCCCAGCGAAAGCAAGATTGAACGAAATGAACGATTCAACGACGACGTAATACACGCTTTAAGAAGTACTAAAATTTTGCGCAACGAGCACGTGAAAACACACTTTCGAACAGACATAAACATCGAGTTTTCATATAGGTACACGCGGAAAGGTGCGATGTTAGCGCATATAAAACGATAAGATTCTCTGTAGATAAATGAATATTTGAATAAGATGCGCTACTGGTTTTTACACTCTCGAAAAATATTTACGAGCATCATGTTGCAATAGGCGCGTTAAACTCTGCTGTTGCGCGTAATTATTTATCAGTTTTTTTTTACTTGGCCATTGATACGATACGAGTACGAGGTAGGAAAACTTAATCAAAAGTAGCCAAGAAAATATGAAAAACTCTAATGGAACTGTAAGAAGCTCCGGGCACTTTTCGACTCAATGACAATTCCAGAATGAAAATATAAATTAAACTTGTCTGCTGTACGCTAAAGTTATTTAATTGAAGTTGTTCACTTGTTTGTTGGTAACTTTGTTCCTCGTTGATAATGAAGCGCACCGAGCAAACAACAAACGTTAATGGTTTTGTATCGACTCAAATTAATTCGACAAAGTATAACTTCTTAGAATTTTAGTTATAGTTATCTACACCAAGCTAATTGTTAAAAGCGGTTTCGTTCATTGTGTTAAAATACCATTTTTTCTACTTCAGAAGAAAAGTTAATAGCAATTATTCCAAGAAAAGCAATTTCATTATATAGAAGCCAAAAACGGACGCATTCTTAATGAAACACTTATATCAATATGGAAAATAATGAAAATCCGAATGCGTTTTGAATTAAGAATAAATTTAAATTAATCGATACGTTTTTCATTTAAAAAACGCTTATATGGAAGCGGTAACGATTTGCATTGTCGGGGCGAAATTAACTGCTAATCGCCCGACGATGGCAAGAAGGATCAATGCAATGATTTCGATACGCATCGCTTGCAAGGCTCAAGAAGACATGCAGACGTGCGCTTGGCAGTGATTTTCATATAACTAAGTACAAGTAAGTACAAGATCCGAAGGTCCAAAGAGATGACCGTTGTTAATTAGTCAATGTAATGGGAAATCTACAAAGGAAGCAAGAAATTCATAAAACTACGGCTTTAGATTTCATTTAGAACTTAAAGGAACTCTGGTAAAACATATGAGCAGTTGTGTAAGAAGACTACATACAATAAAACACGCTCATTTAAGGCAAACGCTCGGTATCAAAGAGTCAAGCTGAAGAGTAGCAGCGCAACTCGAGCAAACCAGACCGGACCAGACAGCCTGGCTGCACATTCTTAGCTCTCGTGGTTCTCCTCATCCTCATGCCCTAACAAAGTGTCGCATAAATCACACACGTGTGCATTAATTAACCCGCAGTAAAAGACATCACTGCTGGAATGGACGAACGATCAGATTAAACTTTATATAAAGCGGGCATCATTCTGCATTTTTATAATTATTACGGCATTGTCCGCCGATGCCATATGGAAGAAGGATAGGGCATGTCAAGGCCTTAATTAGATAGACACAATGCGGCAAAACAAAAACAACTGCAACTTTTCAGAAAATTCAATGTTCAAAACGCAGAAATGAAAAGCCAGGTTTTTATAAGTATTTTTCTCAGTACGGTTTCACGAGACAAAAATTCTTGTCTTGAATTGGACTTCTTGTCTTATCTCGAAATCGAAATTGCTTATCTTGCGTTTTTTATTTATTTTCTTGAAATTTCTCGATATTTCTCGACATTTGTCTAATTTCTTGAAAATAGGGATGGGTACCGATAGTTCGATAATCGTTAATATCGATATTTTTCTCGAAACATCAATATTTTTCATCCAATGTTCATCGATATTTTCAACTTTTTCGATATCGATATATCCGAGTTCGATACCCATCTCTACTTGAAAACTTACTCTTGTCTTGATTTTTCCATACCTAGTCTTGTCTTAATCTTGTCACGAATTTGGTCGAGATCAAGACAAGAGTTCTTGAAATCAAGATTCTCGTGAAACTCTATTTTTCTGTGAAAGTTGCTGAACACTGAAAAATGCGGTACCTAAACGGTTGGCTGTTGGGGATTTTCAATTTAGCTTATTCATCCCAGCCAAGCAGCCAAGCAGCCAGCAAGTGAAACAGCGCAAAATTGATTCCTGCTTATAGTTATTGGATGTATTAGGTATTAGCATTAATATTTTCCGCAGCAAGCAACACGACACGACCGTCGTAGTCGTTTTCAATCTAGAAACGTTTTTGTCGGTTGTCGATGCAGCCGCATCGCCGCAGCATCCACAGCCTATCTGTATCTATCGATATTCTCTATGTAATTACAGAAAGATCGAAACCATTAAAGCGAACAACAACAGTAAAATGATAAATGTATATATGGCATATAATGATTACGCCGGCGGTGCTGTATGAAATTTGAATGATAATCGGTACGCATGGGGTTCGATTAAGGTGATTAGTGTAATCAGTATGGCCTCAGGTCCGTGTCCGTGCATGCACACCGGCCATGGATACGTCTTGCGCTTGCTTTTGCTTGCCTTTGGAACCATTTGGAACCGTGTGCGCGCATCGCGTCGACGTCCGGGTGTAATTGCCGAGGATGCCTTCACGCGTTCATGTCTACCCCGGGCCCATCCATATTGCCCGTTGCCCGACCATATCGGCCGACAACTAAAAGCCACTAAACTCCCACTATACAAGAAACAACACAGGCACAGCAACAACGAACGGCGAGCAGCGAGCGATTACATCCGCGGCCGTGCATCGTTCGCATTCGCCGTGAATACATGAAAAACGCCAAAGTTAATTTCACATTATTCCGAATAATTATGTTCGATTAAAAATCCAAACTAATCACTAGTTGCCATGTAAGCGAGTGATTATAAGCGAATGTAGCTAATAGTCGTTTATATAATTTATTCCCCGCCATAGTATCTATTCTCTTCGGAATCTTCGTTTTGTTTTGTGTCTCTGGCATTTCTTTATTAAAATGAAAGGAAACATGATTGAGCTTTAGTTTTGGTTTATCAGTGTTTGTGTTTGTATCGCGATGACGATGTTTAATATGCGCAAGGACTAAAGACATCAGGATTTTCCTTTCTATAGAAATGCCGGGCACAGTGTAATTTAAAATAAATTACTTAAAGTCGCATTAAAATTGTCATTTTCGTGTAGGGATTCGAAGGGGGATGGGAGGTGAGCGGTGTACACGGCTGACATTTACATAACGTAAATATTAAAATCGATATTTTATATTTATATCAACGAAGAAGCACAACTCTATACAGGGCTTTTCTAGAACTAAAATAGAGAAAAGAAAATGTTGAATATATTTAAAGCTTTAAGGTAGGAATACAATTCTAGGCAATAATTTCAAAAATAGTTTTCGGACAATTTCCCTTCGATTTTACCTTGGTAGTTCCTGAAAATATTGATGTCTTGTGTACAAAGACAATAAAACAGAATAAAATCAAACGAACATAATTTATATTCATGGCTTTATCATTATTTGCTATTAAATCAACTGATCGGAAATTTTTCATTTCGTTATTGCATTGTTATTTCAATATTTTCAATAATTTCTTATAGCTTAATACGTTAAGTTGTTTCAAAACAAAACGTTTTGATTTAAAAGCCCTTTTAACTGTGGTCCTACATGCTACATGCACAGAAAACAACATTTTATTAGATATTGACATTCCCATTTTGCAAATTAAAAATTAAAAGTTCAAATTGAAATTTACTGCCTTATTTAAATAAGATAATTAAATTTATAATTTACGAATGGAAATTTGTGAGGTGTTGATAAGTTTCGTATTTACATTTCTCACGATTAAATAAACTGTTTGATTTGCAAATAAGTTAAATCAATATCTTTATCACATTAATAAATATTAAATAACCATCTCAAAAATGTTTAATTAGAACGTGGAAATATAGACATAAACTATGTCAAAAAGGCGTAATTATAAAAAATATCCAATTAGTACAATGGCACTAAATGGCTGGTCGTAAAAGCTCGTGCCAAAAATTTCAATTACTGTTATTAAGCGAAACGGCGCAACAATTATTATTGCAGTGTTGAATATTTACAACCGCGAACTGAAGCCAAAATACAAGTATAAAAACTTCAAAAAGTTACTAAACAAAGAAAAGCAAAACAAAGTATGACCGTAAAATGTTTGCCAATTACATGTTTTGGTCATGTGTATGTTGCTTGCGCAGAAAACTATAATTATAAATACCGCATTGACACGTAGCTCTGGTACACGCGAAAAATGATTGATTTATATGCGTTTGGAGGTGCAACTCCAATCTACTTTTGACATAATAAAATAAAGCCCGCGCTCATTCAGGGCTAAAAACAATGTCATAAGGTGGTTGCACCTTCTGAAAACATTTAGGCAACTTTCGTAATGAACTCTTTCTTTTTTGGCTCATTGTGCATGCAAATGAACAAAGCTTTAAAAGCGAACCATAAAAAATGTCCAAATATATTTCGCACTTGTTCGAATGAGTGCAACAACAAAATGTTGTGCAAAGAAAACTAAAAACCAATAAAAGTTCACTTCTGATGTCTGCGGTGCAAAATTGCAAACTAGGCATGTAAGTTATGACAAGGCGTCTGCATTTGCGTATTGTTAGCTGCTTCTTGACTCATATGCAATGCCACAGATTGGATTGGCAAAAGGTTGCGCTAATGTCGAGAAGTCAAGCCAACTTCGGGGAGATGAATACGTTTCGCAGTGCGCCCAATGTTGTTAAAGTGTAAATGTATAAAATTGTGCTGTTGTTAATGTATGTATAACTTGGGCCTCGACATTCCCCGGCAATAACATGGCTCGTAAAATTAACCAACAACGCGCGCGCACCTCAGACTTGCGAGTCGAGAGTTGATGCTTAAGAGGCATTAAAGTCCGCATAAATACTGCCAGATATAACCAGGTGTAAAACTATACAATATATGCCCCCATTGCACGTCACTTCTTGTTATTTGCACTTACGGAGCGCTGAGATCGTGTAGAAAGGGGCAAAGGGTATTTAATCATCGAAAAAAGTACCAAACACAATTATCGGACATCGTCGTGCGCGCATATTGGAAAATTCATTCAATTTTACGTGCTTGCAGCACTGCAAGGCGAGTGCAACTTGCAACGAGACAAGACAATTATGTTTAACTTATTAAATATGTATAGCTCATGTTTTTATTATAATGTTTGGCAAAAGGTAATTTCGTTTCGTCGAAGGAGAAGAGAAGCTCTATTTAAAGGTCAAACGCTTTATGACTTATGACAAAACTCATAACAGCACGAATCGGATCGACCATATCAAAACTACGAGTGCTAACAAATATTTTAGGACTAACTTTTCCCCAAGTTGAGTTTTAAAAAACTTGCAAAGAAATCTCCACACTTTTTCAATAAATACTTAACAAGAAGATATTTTTTATTTAATCAAATCCTGAAATTATAGAGAATCAATGGTGCATCTAAAATTGAAGTTAGTCCTGAAATTTTGGTTTAGCTTCGTATTGGATGATGTTTGAACGAAAAGCAAGACACGTTTCGCTTGACAGACGTCGAAATAATTTATAACTGCACTTCATCATATGGCAAATAACTACAACTGTGCACGAATGAAGTCAGGACCATTCGAAATATTAAGCTGCCCATTTGCTTTGCCCATTTCAATTCCCAATTTCGTTCTTAATTACCAACACCTCACATCGTACAGCAAGCCCCCAGCCAAGTCCAAGAAGAAACTTTTTTGCGCTTTGCAATCATTTTTTCGATGTTTATGTGACTGAGATGCCCCCAAGCAATATAAGTTTCCTTAATCAACTTAATTTGCGTAGAAAGAAAATTTCTGGTGGGGAAATTAACAAACAAAGAACAAAACTTGCACGAATGACTTAAGACTTAAGTACCTATTTATTTTGTAGCTTATAATTATAATTGAAAAGCGGGAAAGTTATTATTACACAAATACATTTTTGGCATCGCTCAGTAGGTAACATCTTTAACTGCAGTTAAGTCGAATTGTCTGTCTTTTCTCGACGGTTGTAAAAGTTAATATGCATGTAAACGCTCGTAATGAAAACCTACAATATTCTTAATTACACGTAGAAAATTAGACATTAATAAACATTGTTGCAAACTCATAACATCGCATTGCCACCAGACGCACATAAAATATCTACAAGAACATGCAATGCAAGAATATCACATTGTTATTTTCTTAAACGCAAATTACATGCACGGCATTGAAGTTTGCGTTGTGGCATTGGTATTGGCATTAACGATTGTTTTTTTGTCGGTTCGTTCCCGGTTGATTATCATGGTTTGACTTGTCTTGTTGTGCGCGCTTCAAATTAAAGAAATGCATGGAAATGAAAATGATTAAAGCGCAGCTAAAAATTGCTTCGATCAAAGAGTTTTCGGCGCAATAAAGTGGAATTATACGCATATGGTTTATTTGCGGGATTGAAATTAGCAATAAGTACGAAATTTGCGGTCGTCGA
>JARJDT010010822.1:0-14148 GCA_030264655.1 Leptusa sp. GC000079
ATGAAATGCTATGAGAATGTGCTCGTGGGAGCGGTCCAGAGTTAGCATCGCGAGAGGTCCTGTGGTGGTGGCACTGGGAAACAGTTCAAACGGTTCGGCGTCGCGACGCCTTGAAGTGCTCGCTTTTTCAGTAGTGGACGGCAGCATGTGGTGGTGGCTGCTGCTCGTGGCTGTGGTAACAGCCAAACGCGGCCCGGCGGCACATCATGATCCTGTCATCGAGGAGGTCACGGCCAAGCAGCTGGAGCGTGTCCTGGCCGATAAGGATTACGTTGCTGTGTTCTGGTGTAAGTACCATCAACCGGCTGGAGAAGCGGGCGCGACTTCTTCGCCGTCGCGAGACAATCCAAATCGCGCGGCTCCAACTTTTGCCATTCCGATCTCTCAACAAATGTAACACTATCCTGCGACCTGCGACTGAGTTAACTCTCTCGTGCCCGCTCGCTATCCGCGATGTGTGCGTCCTATGTGTGTGCGTTGCGTTGAATTTCGGTTAGTTTGTTGGATGCCATATCCCAATTTGGCTCGACGTACCAGTGATCTCTCACTTGCTGGACCCGACAGCCATGTGCCCGTCGCCAATAAGCCCAATCCTCCCGCACAAAATCCAATAGTCGAATGTCCCCCGATTGGAAACGCATTGATGGCGCACTTGCTGCCATCATCGTTGCGCTTTATGCATAGATCGTAAAACCGTCATCGTCTTTCATATTTCGACGAAGCACACCTGTTAATCTAATATCTCAATGCCCGACTGTACGCATCGTGCCAATATTAATTTATTTTTACTCTTTCTACAACAATTACATAAAAATCCCGAGCAATGTTAATGCTTTTTTTGTAGACACCACAAAAATGTGTGTGAGATAAATTGATACGTGTCGCAATGGGACATGATGTGATCCTTCACCTATATTTGACTAAAGCGAACGCTAGAATGCTTATGATTTGCAGGCGCAGGAGCAATTTCTCCATAGCGACACATTTATGTCCTAATAAAATGTACAATTAGAACGTGTGCGAAATTCTAAATTTAAAATTGACTGTTTTTCATATATTTTGAAAAGTCTGAATCATAAACAGCTCACATTTTCGAAAGTGCATTAATACATTACAACATTACTCAACCAAATTGAACGTTTTCCACGCATTGGTCTCCAAAACAGCCATCAAAATATTTACATTGATGCATGCATAATGTATGGCTAATTGATATGATTGTTGATTTACAGACGCTCGCAGCTGCACCACGTGTGATAAAGTGCTTGAAGAGTTGGAGCAGATCGACGACGACACCGATTCCTTTGGAGTGGATTTTGTGAAGATAAACGACAAGCGATTGGCGAAACAATATGGCATTAAGAACTTTCCAGCGCTCACCTACTTCAGGGAAAAGCAACCGATCATCTACGAAGGTTCCATTCTTTTCTATCAGTGCCACATTAGCTTTATAGACAGCGTTCAAATAGAATTAATTATCTTGTTCCGCGCTACCGTTTTGAACAGTAGCCAAAAAATATATGCTCAGGATGCTGGGCAAGCAGCCGTCGTGAAATTCTGAATTAAATTCCACGGTTCATATTTTCCATGGGAAATCGTTGACCGTAAAATATCGCGAACCATTTTTCCCATTCCAACTTGAACAATCAGCACGAACTGTTAATCAGGTGTATAATTTAATGAGTGGACTTTTATAGACTTAAGTCTCTTTGCCTTTTCTAATACTTGCTTAAAGCAAGAGAAATTATGTTTTGTTGGACTGGAAAAAGATTGGCATATGATTCAAACATGATTAGTAGGTACCTATGTGGCGATTAATGAGGCCGCTTTTGAAAGATCAGATGCTGCGCGAGAGTTTGTACGAGTTTTTAGACATCGCAGACTCCGATGCCAACTAAAAATAACCGAATGCTGCCTAGCCGCTTAGAATAGTACATTTTATTGTGTTAGCTCTTTGGGCACATAAAAATAGCGAAAAGGAACGAAAACAAAAATCTATATGTATTAGCAAAATGGTTCGCTCCGATGATCTTTTTGTGGGTGGAAGCAGGATGAGAGCCGAGACGCTAATACTATTTGCTTTTATTGTTATGCAATTATTACATTACGCATACCTCGTAATGTAATCCTCACAAAGGAAAATACTTTCGAGTTGCGAAAGAAAAGCAAAATCAAATACGTGAATCGCCAACTTTCCTAGCTAAATTTGGAACGAAACCGATTCACACCTATTATAAATACAATTGAAATGTTTTGCTCCGCGTAATATTCCTTTACTTATTGCTTAATATTATGGCCACTGCGTTGCCCAACTGTACATGAAATTTAGGTCACGAGCATCGCAAAGATTCAGGCTGCACACGTTTTAAACTTTTTGGGATACAGATTCAAGGAGGAATAATTTTATGCGTTTCAATGCGTTTGCAGGTGACTTGATGGACGAGGAAAGCGTACTCGACTTTTTGACAAGTTTAGAGGCAATGGATTTACCCGACCGAATAGAAGAAGTAAATTCACGTATTTTGGAGAAGATTGTCGAAGACACCGACTATGTGGCTGTCCTTTTCTGTGAGTACTCGCATGTTACGTCAACAAACTTAGGACACAAACCAGACACAATAATAAAAGTCATTTTCGGAAATCCGTTAAGATCAATCTCCCTATATCTGCCCAAATTGTAATCGATGAAAAATGCGCTTTTATATGTTGTGACTAAAATTAGTTTGTAAGAAATGACGTTAATAATATTGTAGCAAAAACACAAACAAGTCGTGTGGTTGTGCGAATGTTTCAGGTCCCAGTTCAGAAACTTGTTCCAAAGGAGGCGTAAGTAAGTAGCTGCCATGTTGGGCTGAAATTTGTTATTGTGATGAACGCAAGCGTGAATCATTGTGGGCAGCAAGAGTGATATGATATAATAATAAGTTGAAAATAAAAGTGAATGACTCAATGAGTGTCCAAATGATGAAACGCTTGTTGTTCTTGGAGCGAAATTTGTTGTAGTCAGCACAACGCATGTGACAGCACCTCCTTTTCCGATCAATTATTCTTACTTCAAAAAAACTCTTTCAATGCATACACAGAAACATGCCCCACTCATATTGCCGCATAACACTTTCTATAATACCCATGCACTTCTAGGATTGCAAAAATGTCCCTTGTAGATAGTAGTACCTTTCTGCATTTTTGACACCACCATGCGCATCAATTCTATTTTATGATCTTTTCTGCATTTAAACGCCCAAGCGATTGTTGATATTCACTATTAATTTGTTGGATTTGTTGTACTTGAACACGTTTTCCGTTTCTTTGTGGTATTTTATTGTGAAGCCCTTCGCGTCTTTGCATGATTAGTAAAGTAGTTAAAGTGGTTCGAGCAGATCAAATAAAGACTTTAAAATATTATTGTGAAATCTATTTTTAAAATGTCAGCCGTTTCTAAAATTAGTGACGCGTCGCAAATCGAAGATGCTACTGCAGTCGAGAGAGGAAATCTTTGCCAAGTGTATCGACATAATTAATGACAATTAATAATATTCTTGCGCGCTCCAATAAACTGGTCATGGTCTTACTAATCCATATTTTAGGCCCATAACTTATGGTCTGCAATCTTTCACTAAATTTGTTGTTCGTTGTTTAGATAAACCTGAATGCAAAAAATGTTCCAAAGTTCTGCAAGAGTTGGAGAACATCGATGATGAGGCTGACCAGCTAGGAATTGGATTCGTCAAGATTAACGATGAGGAATTAGCAGAAGAATATAATCTTGGTACTTTGCCTGCTCTTGTTTATTACAGACATCAAACCCCAATTATTTATGAAGGTAGTTTACTCAAGGAGTTTCAGAAAATGTTTCAGAAACTAACTCTGTCATTAAAGGTGAACTTATGAAGGAAGAAGATGTATTGGAATGGCTTGTAACGCATAAGAGTACTGGTGATGATGAAGACATTATTGAAGATGTCACCAGCAAAACCCTTTCAACTCTTATTGACAGTGTCGATAATTTAGTCGTCTTGTTCTGTAAGTCATATTTTTTTGGACCACGAAAAAAATATTAAGTTAAAAAATGTGTAGATGATCATGGTGATGAAGATTCAATGCAAGTTTTGGAAGAACTGGAGAAAATTGATGATGATTGTGATAAACATGGTATTCAATTTGTCAAGATTGATGATGATGGTGTTGCTGATGAGTATGGTATCGATTCGTTGCCGGCTGTTGTCTATTTCGAGAAAGGCATTCCGAATGTCTACGACGGCGACTTAGAACACGAAGAAGAATTCTTCGAATGGCTTGTGCAGCAACTCGAAAAGGACGAAATCGAGGACGTTACTGATGAAATGCTCGACAAGTTGATCAACGATGGAAAAAGTGTTGCCGTCCTTTTCTGTAACTTTTCCCCCGGCCTTTTAAAATTGAAATTAATTTGACAACAAACATTATTTACAGACGATGACGATGATAAGAAATCTCAGCGCGTCCTCAACGAGCTTGAAAATATCGACGACGAATGCGACAAATTGGGCATTGTTTTTGTCAAGATCGACAACGAAGACGAAGCGAAAGAGTACGGTATTGAAAAGATTCCTTCCTTGGTCTATTTCGAGAAAGGTATTCCAACATTGTACGAAGGCAACTTGGAAGAGGAAGAAAAGGTCCTCAAATGGTTCGAGCATCAAGCCAAAAGCGACGAAATTGAAGACATCAATGACGAAATGCTCGAAATTATTTTGGACAAGGTTCAACATGTTGCCGTACTTTTCTGTGAGTCATTAACCGTAATTTACTGCATCCGTTTAAAATGTATGCTTTGCAGATGACAAGGATCAGAAAAAGAGCCAAAAAATTATTGCTGAGTTGGAAAACATTGATGACGAATGTGACCAAAATGACATTGCGTTCGTCAAGATTGATGATGATGAAGAAGCCAAGGAATACGGCATTGACACGATTCCCAGTTTAGTGTTCTTTGAGAAAAAGATTCCGCACGTGTACGAGGGGGATTTGCTCAATGAAGACACTTTGCTAGGATGGTTATTGCATCAAAAGCGACATGCAGAAATTCCTGATATCACAGACGAAATGTTAGAACGCCTCATTGAAACTACTCCATACCTTGCCGTTTTATTCTGTAAAAAACTTTTGTAAATTCAAATGTGAATTAAAATTTTAATTAAATATGTTTCTTAGATGACAAAGACGATAAACAAGACATCCGAGTTTTGAATGAAATGGAAAACATTGACGATGAACTAGAAAAAGAAGGTATTGTAATCGTGCGTATTGACAATGATGCTGAAGCCAAAGAATATGGCATTGACCATCTCCCAACTCTGATGTACTTTGAAAACAAGATCCCATCAATGTATGAAGGTGATCTCATGAATGAAGAAGAAGTTTTAGAATGGCTTATTGCTCAGAAAAACACAGCCACTATTGAAGAAGTCACCGATGAAATTCTGAACGACTTGATAGAAGAGCATGAATATGTCGTGGTGTACTTTAGTGGCAAATGCGAGGAAGGTGAAGATTGTGACAACATCTTAGATGAGTTGGAAAATATTGATGATGAATTAGACGAGACGGGCATTATTTTTGTCACCACGGAAGATATGTCGTTGGCTAAGAAGCACGGTATTAAAGGATTCCCCAAACTTGTGTTCTTCCGGAATAAGGAACCATTGATTTATTCCGGTGATATTGAAGACGAAGATGAAGTATTAGCTTGGCTTACTGATGAAGACACGCTTGAAATAGCCGATCGTATTGAAGAAGTGAACAGCAAAATGTTGGACAACATCTTGATGGAAAATGACCATGTTGTTGTCTTTTTCTGTAACTACACTAAAATAAGATAGGGTAGTTATCATGCTCTAACTCTTGTTTTTCAGACAAAGAAGGCGACAAGAAATCCCAGAAAATTTTACAAGAACTTGAAAACATTGATGATGAATGCGAAGAAAAAGATATTGATTTTGTTAAGACCTCTGATGATGGCATCGCTAAAGAATATGATTTATCCAGTCTTCCAGCACTTGCATTTTACAGACACAGATTTAGGGACATTTACACTGGTGATTTGATGCATGAAGAACAAATCTTAGAATGGGTTTTAGATCTGCATGATTCAGCCCCAGACGTCATTGAAAGTGTTGACCGGAAAACACTGCAGGTATAGCACTTTAATTTATCAGTTTCAGAATGGTAGTTATTCGTATTGTGGCCGTAGGTTCTCATCAATGATGTTGAACATCTTGCGGTGTTTTTCTACTCCGATGATTGTGATAAGTGCGATGATATTTTGGAAGAATTGGAGAACATCGACGATGATGCGGACCAACATGACATACAGTTCGTCAAGTCGAAAGATTCTAAGTTGGCATCGGAAATCGGCATCTTTAGTTTTCCAGCATTAGTGTATTATGAAACCGGGGTACCAATCATGTATGACGGTAAGACACTCGCTTCAATTTGAACCAGTTGACTTTTATTGAACCATTGATGAAATAATTTGATCCTCACTGATTATTTATAGGCAACCTTAAAAAAGAGGATAAAGTTCTGGAATGGCTAATTGAGCAAAAAAGTAAGATTTCTTTTATGTAATAAGTATCCGTTCCGTAAATTTTGACAAAGTCCTACAAGTCACTCTGTTTTATGTCGAAATTCAAAATTTTTGTTTATTCACTACTTATGTGTCTAAAATTGTCGATAACTCATATCAAAATGGCTACAACTTTTGGCTTATTGCGGGATGAGCACTGTGTGTGGGTTGCATGAGCGTTGCATGTTGCTATGATGTCTTTAGGTGATGATGATGATGACGACGACGATGAAGATGATGATGACGACGATGATGACGATGATGATGACGACGAAGATGACGATGATGATGATGACGACGATGATGATGAAGATGACGACGATGATTCAGATGACGATGATGATGACGACGATGATGATGACGATGACGATGATGATGATGACGATGATGATGACGACGATGATGATGATAATTTAGCTAGTAGAATACTAAAAGGCTCAAGAAAGGCTTCAGGTAAACGCCGAAAGTAGACTTTGGACTAGAAAATGAACATTGGCAGTCCCTGCACAAAACTTGCAAACAAGGATTCAAGGACATTGTAGACGCGACTTGGAGTGGGCGTCCTTGTCTGTGCATGTCATCCTTCCCACGCGCTGCATGCAGGGCATAGTGTCAGACTCACTCCTCTTGTTACCGTGTTTCTTACTTTCTCTCTATTATACTATCAAATACTAACTGCTACTTTTCCAATCGCGTCGTGTTTTTGCTAATCAACCAACAAACAAACAAAAAACAACTATTTATTTGGGTGATATCTGACATTGTGTTTCCTGATGCAGGCGATGGATGTTTCTACGTTGGATTAGGCGGCAAGAATGAACTACCCAGAAAGGCTAGCTTAGAACCGTATCAATGCTGTCCGAGCAAACCCGCACGCGGAAGCAAAATTGCTAAAATCCAACCGGCCAAAAGATCACAGCCGCAAAGAGACACTAAGCAAATTCAGAGCCAGAGCAGGCACGAGCCACCGACGAGAGCCGGCAGGCAGCTGAAAGAGACTGCGGCCCCAACTAAGCAGGACAAGAAAGGCAAAGGGAAGGGATGGACCGGTAAATATATGTGGTGGTGGTAGATGTATCAATCTAATCAACCGAATCTTACATGATGAAGCCAAATGAAGCATTTCTATCTGGACTATAGGGCGACATAACTGCATTCGTTAGGTATCCATTCGGCAGGGACGGACTGAACGTAAATAACCGTTAATCACAAACCCTCCCGAATGCGTCACTAATCACTATCCTCTCCCGTAATGTAATCTTGCATTAACGCCGTAGTTATTCAGTTCGCCCCTGGTTTGCTCATCCATTCATTTAAATTATTTGCAATTTGCACACATTAAATCGCTTTTGTTTTTCGTTTTGAGTGATGATGACTACTTGTGTTCAGCGCTATTAAATTTTTCCTCTGTTGATTTTCACCTTACTCATAGTCGGTATAAGAAACTAAATTGTTGATATACTTAATTAATTTATTGTTGTTGATATTGTTGTTAAAATGGTGTGTGGTGCTTGAGGCTCGAATACAATTGCAACAAGCTTATACCTACCCAAAACTGCTCTACGTGTTCTTTTTCTAATTAATCATTAATCAATTGTTTAATGACAAGTTTGACTTTGTTCCAATTGCATTCGGGACTCCAATTGTAGTTAATTAAATCTTTTAATTAGTCGGCACCAGACACTCGCACATAAGAACGTTGTACACTATAATATCTATATAATTGTTATCGAAATAAAATTCTTTGGTTTTTTATTTTAAAAGAATTACTATTATATAAAGGAAGCGCCTTGTCTAGCCATTCCACTTCTTTTCTCTTACTTTGTTGCTCTGGACCATTCTCAATGTCTATCAATGAATGTTGTATACAGTATTGGTGTACATGCTTTTGCTGCCTTAACTCTTCACTCTTAGGTAATTTATTGGACGAAAACGAGGTGTTGGATTGGATGATGGATCAAAAGAATGATGAAAGTATCCAAGACATTACAAGGGATACTTTGTTCAAGTACATTGAAACCAAAGAGTTCCTCGCAGTTATTTTCTGTAAGCAAATCTTAAATTATGCAGAAAAATGTATTAAAGTTTTGTCTCTGACAGATAACGAAGAAGATCCAGATAGTCCAAGAATTCTTAGACATATTGAACTAATAGATGATGAAGCTGCAGAATACGGAATTAAAATTGTTAAAGTCAGTGACTTGTTGATGGCGAAAAAATACGGTTTTAGAAATCCCCCAGGCATCAGCTATTTCAGGAAAGGCAAGATGATTAACTACGATGGGGATATCGATGACGAAGAAGAACTGCTTGATTGGTTAACTGACCCAGAAAATATGGAACTCACTGATCACATTGAAAAAGTGAACAGGAAAATGTTTGAAAAGATCAAAAAGAGTTCAGACTACGTGGCTGTTTTCTTATGTGAGTGTTTTGTTTCCCCCGGTGATAATCTCTTAAGGTGATTGTTTTAGACAGCGCCGACTGCAAGCAATGTCCCAGAGTACTCTTGGAAGTTGAGCATATTGACGATGAAGCTGATTCAGCTGGCATTAATTTCGTCAAAATCGACGATAAAGAATTGGCTCGTCAATATGGCGTCTTTGCTCTTCCAGCAATCTTATT
Organism: Leptusa sp. GC000079; assembly: GCA_030264655.1. Classification (NCBI taxonomy): domain Eukaryota; kingdom Metazoa; phylum Arthropoda; class Insecta; order Coleoptera; family Staphylinidae; genus Leptusa; species Leptusa sp. GC000079. Next base: position 9,233 of record JARJDT010010822.1, read on the forward strand.
CTTTAAATCAGGATCAAAGGAGCCTGTCATCTATGCTGGAGACTTATATGATGAACAACAAATTCTACAATGGTTAATGACCCAACAGGACCCAGCAGGTGATGTAATCGAAGCAACTGGAGGCTCCGACTTGATGAGCATGATAGACGAAGAAGAAGCCTTAGCAGTGTATTTTTGTAAGTAATTATTTCTGTGCAAAAATTGACCAAATCTTGCCATTTGTCTGGACCGTTTTATAGCCAAACAAGCGCTTACCATTTGCCCAATAAAAGATTTAAATTGACTATATTGTATACAGGGAACAAGACTTTGTGCGATTTGTGCAACAACCTTCAAGAAAGCGCCAAAAAGAGCCATAAACACAAGGCAAACCCTGAAGAAGAAGCGTCACTGAACGGTACAAGAACACTTTTATAGAAATTGGTTTTCCAGTAGTAATTTGAGGCATTTGTTGCTGTGATCTGTGATGCTGACGGTTTTGTACTGTAGAAGAGTAGAAGTTAACCTATTTTGTATATTCAACACACGTGTATTTCTTTATTTGCACGACTTAGGGCCCGATTGCTTTCGCAACAATTTCGCTCCAAATATATTTGTGAACTTGTTTGCAGGGACAAACTTACCTGCAACATTTGTCTTCATTTATAGCTTTGTTTTATAGATTCTGATGACTGCGAGCAATGCACGAAGATCTTAGAAGAACTCGAAAATATTGACGATGATTGCGAACGGCACGGCATTACTTTTGTCAAGACTTACGATACAAAAGTTGCCGAAAAGTTTGGTGCCAGTGATTTCCCAGTTCTTATGTATTTTGAACACGGTGTTGGCGGCATTTTCGACGGGGATATCATTGAAGAGGAAGAAGTACTGCAATGGCTCATTCAACAAAGAACTGAAGATCGCATTGAGCTTATTACTCGAGTGATGTTGGAACGCATGGTTGATGATACTCAATACTTAGCTGTCTATTTCTACAAACAAAACTGCCACATTTGCGAGGAGATTCTCGAAGATTTAGAAAACATTGATGACGAGATTGATGTTTATGGTATTCATTTGGTCAAAATACAGGACCCACAACTAGCCAAGAGATACAGCATTAAAACATTCCCAGCTTTAGTTTACTTTCGAAATGGCAATCCGTTACTCTTTGAGGGCGACCTGCAGAATGAGCAATCCGTGCTTGAATGGCTTATTGATGATGACAATCGCGAACTTGCTGATGAAATTGAATCCGTTAACGAGAAAATGTTGGGAAGATTGTTGAACGAGTCACCATTTCTTGCTGTGTTTTTCTGTAAGTTTTTCTTACATTTATGAACTTAGCCAATTCTACAAACAGATTTTGTATAGATGACGAAGATTGTCCCGAATGTGAAGAAATTCTGGAACAACTTGAAGAAATTGATGGTGAAGCAGACTTATTCGGAATTGATTTTGTTAAGATTTGTAGTGCCGAAGCAGCAGCTGCTCAGGGTCTCCATAATCTGCCGGCCTTGATGTACTTCAGAAAGAAGACTCCGATGGTCTACGATGGCGATCTAACTGCTGGCGATCGGGTACTCGATTGGTTGACTTCCCAAGACGTTTTTGAGATCAAAAATGAAATCGAGGAAGTCAACAAGAAGATGTTAGAAAAACTATTGGAAGAGAATGAATTCGTGACCGTCTTTTTCTGTATGTATTAGTTCTGCGTGTATGCTTCAAGTTCTGAAGTTATTGTTTCAGATGAAGTGCATTCGGAAGAAAGCAAACACATTCTGGAAAAACTGGAAAGCATTGATAGTGAAACAGACAACTTCGACATCACTTTCGTGAAGATGGCGGATGCGCGATACGCTCGTAAATGGGGTGTCACGCATTTGCCTTCAATCGTCTACTTCAGAAAACGCTTCCCGAGCATATACCGAGGCGACCTGAAGACTGAGAAAGACGTCCTGGAATGGCTCCGAAAGAACAGATTCCGCCAGCCAGAATTAAACATCTTCATGTACGCGTTGTTGGCGATTGGTGTCGCCTTCGTCACGTATACTGCATTCCTGTTGCAGTGCTTCAAGACGCAACCACCACCACCAGCACAACATCCAAAACAAACATAAACTAATTAATAAAATATTACAATTAAGTAAATTGGGAAATTAATTGATTCTTTTCCGACTTTGTGTCAAGTGTGTGAACTGTGTGAATGCTTGAATGAATTGAAATGTGTTCGTCTTTCGTATGTGTTCTCTGGATGCATGACTGTGATGTTTTAGATATTTGATTCTCGCGTAAAGTTATTCATTAGAATTGTCCTGAGGACCAAGGATCATCATTAACAGCAAAGGACAACCAATTAAGGACATATTACCCACACCACATTCATACCGAAATCTCTTAGTTATTTATATTCGTATACGCAAACTTGTGAATCATATCAAAATAGTAGATAACCAAACAGAATAATGGTATAACATGATGGTAGGTAAAGATAAATTGTAAATATAATCTATGATAATCTCTTGTAAATAAATGATCGTAACAATCGTTAATCCCTGCCGTATTCGCATTCGTATCCGTTTTTGTTCACATCTGCCAAATAAAAACGTGAAATGAAAACTCTATAGCAGTTAGATGGATATTAATACATACATACAGTACACTTATCATAAGTTGTTATAATTTTATTGTTTATTGAAAAATAAACCTAAATAATTGTAGCTTGTTGTTTATTTATTGAGTGTACTGCATTGCACCACGCAACATGCAATACAAAATGCAAACTCGACAATATCACTACGTTGAAGGTTGATAATTCAGCAAGTGTGTATGTACTATATGTACTCGATATAAACCAGAGTTAAGGAGGGGAAACCGTTTCAAGAGCTAACAGCACCGCAGAGCACCGTCTGATTCATATAAAACGGCAATCCACATTTAAAAAACTCAGCGCGCGAGTAGTGAATTCGCCGCGGACGAAGTTCCCCGAATGTTACCTGTATCAGTTTTATAAAACTCAGGTGCGATTTGATGAGCTACGTGTCCCGTGCGGAGCGTTCCATCGCTCGCGTCCACATTATTTTATTTAGTTTTAGTTCTTCAGTAACGGGCAACGAAACTTGTTCGCCGCGTGATTGTTGTTTCAAGCAATTGGAGAGTGTGCGTGCAGGTGCCTGATTGCTTTGTTGAACCCAACAAAAGGATTCCGATAATCGCGCGTGACATAAACTAAAGGTAAATTATTCTAATCAAGCGGATTTTGGCTTTGCCCTACTGGGACGGGCGAAAGTAATGAAATCGACCTTTTGCTTTCCGCTTGGCATTTAGCTATTTCGCTAGCGCAAAAATGCCGGCACGTTTGTCGCATCTCTACACAACTACATCAATAAGTTACGCTATCGTCATAGCCATGGGCGCGTTTTTATCTGCATTTCTATGTTGGTCAATAAAGCGAAGATCCTCATGGCTTCCGGTGGCGCTATTGTTATCTCGCACCGCATGTACAACCCCATTTCCTGGCAGACTTTCAAATTACCGGAAGTTTTCGAACTTTTCAAACCAACCAAACTCAACAAGTGATTTATAAAATTTTACAAAGAACTAAAATTTATTTTTTTAAATGATGAGTGCATTTTGTGAGATTTATGATTTACTTTAATAAAAAAAATAATTAATTTCATAGACAAAAGTTTTATCGAACCGAACAGCAAAAAGTAATAAATGCCGCTGATAAAATTGTAAATGGTATTTCCTTATCGACAAAGTCAATAGCAAAGGCTGATCAATTGATAAATTAATTTGAAAAACACATTTAGCATGAATATCACAAGATCTGAGATGATTTCCACATATTCTGAAAGTTCATCGAAATACATTAATCACTTACGGCTTTTTTCATGTCCGCTTATCATTTCTAAGCCAGAAACCACTTTACAAATACTTGACACCAAAAAGCCGAAATTCGACGTGAAAAAGTTTGTTGCATTGTTTTTTAATTGTTTCAATTTCAATGTTTTGAAATTTTACGAAAGTGTGAAATGAAAGCTTTTCTAATTGTTAGTAGCTTTTGTTGTTTATTGTTATTTGTGCGCACAACAAATAAAATTAAAACAAAAAAAATATAAAAATGCAATTCAAGCGGCCGGTAGGTAACACGAAATGCTTAGAAAGCGCGCATAAAAATAACGAACGAGGTAATGACCGTGAAAATCATAAAGCAAACTAATTATTCACACTGAGGGAGTCAGACACCTTCTGATTTTTATGAAATCACTAAAACTAAAGTTATCTCTAAACAAGTAATTTTTGTTGAACAACTTGATAGTTGTACTCGTTGTTATTCACTTGCGTAATTGGCTTAAGTAATTTAAAATTTAGTATCATTTCCCTATAAATGCTAGAAATAACAGATTATCTCATTGAACAAAATTGTTATCAATATCAATTAATCGTTATAAATCAAATTCGCCCGTAGTTTGCTATCATTACAGTTGAATGTGATTCAAAATTCAATTAATTTAATTACTATTAATAAAAAATAATAAAAATGTTAAGCTTTTAGTACTTAATGAGAAACACTCAGTATTCATTTTAAAGTAATAAAATTTAAATGGGCCTCAAATATGAACATGTGCGTCTAAATGCGTTATTTTAGCTTTGCTTTTCTTTCACTGGCTTTTAATTTTTCAACAATTGAGCGATAGCAAAATGTAACAAACAGACAATTTTCATCTTCGAATTTGTAATTGTCTAGGTGCCTTTTTGTTATTCATCCTTTTTCATCCTTTCTTCTTCATAGTTCACTGATCCCTAGGAGTGAAGTGAAGATCAACTCAAAGTACGAAACTCTTGAGCTTAGCTATAGCATCTGAAGCTTGCTTTCTTTGGCCGCATGCACACAAAAAGTTTGCTCCTTACTATTATGCTATTACCGA
>JARJDT010010835.1:0-36738 GCA_030264655.1 Leptusa sp. GC000079
TAACCAATGGGGCGCTCTCGCGAAGCGAAATTTTTGTTTATTCCGGAATTCTATAAATGAATGGGGCACAATTTTTAATTCTTGCCCCGGGCGCAAAATACCCTTGCTCCGGCACTGCCCTGACGAGCCGAAGGGAATACGGGAGCCATAATACTATCTACTAAAGTATCGATGTTGATGTATACAAATGTACACGCATTGACCAATATCACGGAAAAGGAAAAAAATAAGAAGAAAAACAAGACAACAAATACTATAAAAATGTCTAGGGATTTCATTCTACTCCCAGTGTGCTGTTCATGGTGCGTTCGGCAAGCCAAAACGGTGACGGTTTGTTAGTTATATTTATAAAGCAATTCAATGTTTAAAATGCAAAATTCATCTAATCTCGTAATTGGAAATTTGCATTTCCAAAGAGTAAAAAGTCAAATAACTATTCCAGTGGCCCCGATTATCGCCACCATGCTGACATAACGGAGCGAATTGACCTAAAAGTGCGCACCGAAAATGTTTTCCGAACGCAGCGGTAGTGTTAAAGTGTGGGGTCCTAAGTCGGCGAGTCGAAGCCGATTCAAACTTCTTTACAATACATTCTCGCCTACTAACTTAACTTTACACTTAAATCTTTATTTACAACGCGAACGCGCAAATCCAAACTGCAAACCCGCATCCGGCAAATATATTTTTCTGGTTCGTGATCGTGATTAAGCTCAGCTATCCTATAGATTAAGTTAAATTTTGCTCGCTATCGAATTGACTCGAGTTCACCATCTTAATTGAAATTGATTATAATATTTGCGTATTGTATATCAATATTTGTAAGTGAAATGCTCCTTGACTCAAACTCGAAATTATATGTCTAGCAGAGTCTGTTAGAGTAGCAACTTCCCGATGCTTAGGGTCTAAAGTGAGCAGGAATGCTTCGGTTACTGTCAGGTCTTGTCGAGAAGTCCTGTTGATGTTTGAGGAAACTCATCGCAGCCAGCACCAGCACCAGCTGCGGGGGCGGCGGTATGGCGGTTAGAGTTAGAGCAGGGCGTACGGAAATCGACTAGATGAAGGATTGAGATTAAACGCGAAGCGCAAGATTGCCAGACTGCTGGATATTAGCGTTCGCCGCGAATGTCGAACGAGTAACGAGACGGCCCTGCATCCAGTCGGGTCGGGGCTAGTTGGGCTTCTTCCTACATCCCAAGTGAAAGCTGCGAACGCGTGCACTAGCAATGAGAGCAATGGGTGAGGCGACGGATAAAGGATGGAATCAGACGGAATTCGACGTGGACGTGAGCGAGTATGAGAGAGGGCGTGCGGGAGCGGCGAATTAATTAGCGCCAGTCCGCAATCGATTAAGATTTCTCGCGAGATTATGCATGGCAACACACTTACTCGTAAACACATTTACAATTGCAAACAGAGCACGGCGGCGTCGACGAAAATACGATAAATTAATCACTCGATTGCGTCATTGATACACATACCCAAAGTGTTTGAACGTTTCCAACCGAGTTCATCGCTTGACTTCGCTTTGAATATCTTCGAATTGCCTTCGGATTAACCAAATATGCATTGTGAATGAATATTATATTTTAAATGCTATCATGTCTTAAAATATGAAATAATGTAATTTTGCACACGAATAATTTATAACTATATGTATAGTAGGTACGCGTCGTTGAAACTAATTCGTATAATTAAAATCACGCACGAATGAGAAGCGCTCTCACGGCTGATGCCCGTGTCCATGTTGCCATGTTTAGGCCGGTTGGGGTGCTCCATGCTGGAAAAAAATAGCCGCAGCACCGAGAGCCGCCCTTAATTACGTCCGTTTTCCTCATCGGATAATGAACAGCCGGCACGTTAACATTAACATCTACTGCAGCTCTACGACCGCGTCCGCGAATCCACCGCCAACGTTTCTGCCTGCTCGATCTCCAAACCATCTATGCTATACACAATGCAATGCTGCTGGGCTTGTGCCTTGTCGAGTGTGCATACCAACACCTTGATGTTCCTCTCTAGCACGCCTGTACCTACCTAACCCAAAGGCTAAAGTACTAAGTATAAAGCTTTTAATATTTACATCAACAAATTTTCATAATTTGTACACGTCCACTGGGTGTTTTTAATTATATTTTGTTTGGTTATTCAATTGTGTGTTTGGTTACCAGGACCAGGCATGTTTCTGGTCTATAACAGTGTTGAAACAAAATACAAAGTATGGAGATTCAGATATGAATATGAAGTCAGCATGATTCCTTTGGTTAGATTCTAGTTAGAATGTTAGATTAGAATGAGAACACTGAACAATGTATGTGTGGATATACAATCAGGGCTGTATTAGCCCTTAAACAGGCTAAGGGTGCATTCACAGAGCTGCGAATTGCGAAACTCGTTCGATACATGTTCTGATTGGTCAAATTTTAAAATTTTCGCAATTCGTATTTCGCAATTCGCAGTTCTGTGAATTCACCCTAAGTAGATGTTTAGGGCATCAGAGGGCAACGGCAAAGGGCACCGCAGAAATTGTCCAAAAAGTGAAAAATCACAAAATATATGAATTAAATTTTAAAAAATGGTTTATTTAATTTTGTTGTTTTTTTCGAAATGTCTTTAAAGGACAATATTCCAAAAAATCAATAAGTACTTTTTACTTCGTGGTCGTATAGACTAGGAAGTCTTGTTACTTTACGCACTAGTGGCGTATTTTATTTTCAATATTTAACCATTAGGGAGCCACCAACATTTGGGAGTGATTAGGACCTAGAAGGCGGTTAATCCGGCCCTGTTTTTCCATACCGAGTCTTGTCTTGATCTTGTCTCGAATTTGGTCGAGAAGAAAGACTCTCGTGAAACCCTAGTACAATACGATGAAGCAGGGAGCTGGGAGGCTGCTGACAAAATGAATATATTAGGCATGCCCTTTCATTGAGTATTAAATGCATTTATGCAAATCTATTTTGCCTACACGATAACTAACGCCAACACCGATCGAATGCAAATGGGCTATCAAATTTGCAATTGGCTACTGATTTCGTACTGATATTGGTTATTGATATTACGTTAAAATATAAATGTCACGGAATGGAAACATGCCGCGACGCGCGTACATTTTGTGTTTGCAAATGGATCAAATTTCGTTAATGTGCGAGTCAGCAAATTGCCCCCTAACAAACCAGTTTGCAGATGCGCAAAAATAATACATCAACAGTGGAAGATTTTTGCGAGATAAGTGAAAACATAGGAAAATGCAATCAAATAAACGATCATTTTGTTTCAAGTTTCCACCGAACTGAAGCAAACTGAAAACCAATTATAAATAAAGCTCTCTAATAATAAGTAAACTGACAATCATTTTCGATTTTCCCCTCACTTGCTATTTGCTATTATCAAGGCAAGTGATTTGATGGCTTTTATAATCACACGCGGTGTTTGCCAGGATTCTGTTTTCTGTTGTGTGCTGATGTTCTGCGCTAGTGTAGTTGTGGAAGTGCAACTGTTAGAAAAAGTGAAATGCGCGTTACGTTAGTAATTAAAGCAGCTCGGCTCGCTGAATGGCTATGGCTCGAAGCACAAGTGCAATTTTTCACGTTCGTGGCAAAAAACGCGAGTGCATAGTGTGTAAGCTTCGAACATAGTGACTGGCTGTGTTCTCTCATCCGCTCATACTCATAGAAGCTGTCGCTTCAACGTCATTGAAACCGACGGACGTTAAAAGACTTAATTCCACGTGGAAAATGGATGAAAACGCGGAAAACGGAGCAACGGAGGGAACACGCTTGCTGGATTTTCGCTCGCTGCGAAAAACCGAGCGGACAGTAATTAATAGATTTTCTTATATCTTTTAGTTGTTTGCAATAAATTTACCAGCACAGCGCTTTGGCGTTCAACTTCTAAGTTTTAAATGATAAAGTTTCGAATTATAAAAAGAACTGCACAGAAGAGTGAATGGAAAAAGTTTATACAACTGCAGGTAGTTAAGTTTTGAATAATTTTAGACTGGAAAGAAAACCGTATTAATGAAAGAAACACAAAAAGCTGTTTTCTGCGTATTTACTCAGGAGTGAATTTTCCAATGCATTTATTTCCACTAAAAAGCGAAGAAGAACGCACTGGAAACGCCTAATTGCATTCGGCTCTCTTTTTAACATCTCAGTAGTGTCCCAATTCCAATTCGTACTTTTTTGGTTTCCGGTCGAGCTGTTAGAATTTATTAAACCGAAATTAAGTCTACGCGACGGCGACATCGTCGTTCGCGTAAAAAACGCGCTGCCTTTTTGATAAATCGTTCCGGAACGTAATTTTTTAAACGAAATGTAATTAATTATTTTCCCATTCATGCTTGCATAATTTAATATCGATATTGCTCGGTTTTGCCTTCAATAAAACTATAAGTACATTTTTATGGTGCACTATGGGACTATGGCGTCTCATTGAAATTATTTAGCATATAAGAAAAATGCAAAACAAACTCTCTCACCTTTGACCTTCATGTTTCTAAATTTAAAACGCTTATTAACTATTCACGACCAACTAAAATAATCAATGGTTATTTACATCTTGGCAGGTATTTAGTTTAAGTAAACCTGGCAACGATAAAATGATGTTTCTGATTCAGATGCGAGATTTTCCTGACAGCTGAAACATTCATCAATTTCGAATCGAGTTTATTCGTATTTATTTATGTACTGATTTGAAATAATTATCTCGTATTTAATGGGGAAGCGCAATCGGGGTCGAGATAAAAGTAATTCATTTAGTGAGTGAATAAAGCTAAATAAAATCTGCACCCTGCACGCGCTCTCAATTGGATTTGTGCATTTCCTTTCACGATTTGCCTATAGACTTCCTTTAGTCTATACAGACATATACTATACTATACTAGCCAAGCCATAGAATCGCGAGAGCTTTCATATTTTAAGTTTGTGTTGCTGAACGCTAGTTAAATGAATACGGAAATTCCACAACTGCTTTTCTAACCCCTTGTTTCATGCTCCGTGCCTGCTGCTGCCTTTGCCTTTTGCATGGATATACGATTTGTGCGTTTATAAGCATGTGTATGTACACACTTGTTAAGTCAACATTAATCCATGTATAGTTTTTGGTCTTTTCAATAGAAGCAGAGCAACTATGGGAAAGCGTTGCCGCCGTTGCGCTTCAAAAGCATCACGTCCTGATTTGCTTTCTTTATTCTTTTGATGCTTTGGCACATCTAGGAACTTAGGAACCAAGGTAAAGGAAACGAAGGGAAATTTGTTCACCTCAACTCAACACATGTATACCATGGGCAAATACTGGCTGTTCGGGAAAAATAATTACGATAATCTTATATCGATAGTTCTTAATGTATTTCGAAGGAAAATTAAAGCAGCACACATCAATCATTCAGACTTAATCAACTTACCTAACGTGATGTTAGCCCTCCTTGTCTTGTTAAACTAACAAAAGTGCTCTCTTGTCAAGCTCGATTTAGTATATTATTTTCCAAGTTGTGACTTGCAAATTGCAAATTAGCACTAATAACATTCAATGATTTCTTAACATGCATGACTTTATCGCGGCAAATGAACGAGTTTAGTTAAATTGACACATCTGCATGAAATGTATGAATAAAATGGATTATTCTTCTTCGTATACTTCTGGATTTCAGTTTGTCTTCTTCTTTGTCATTCCAAACTTCAATTAGCAATTCCATCGCGCCACAATCTGCGTACTTTAGTACGTAATTCTGTAATATGTGTACTTGCAATTTCATTTAATCTACATCAGGTTTATTCCCAACAACAACATACATGGCATAAAAAGGGATAATAAATCAATTCAAGTACATACTTATATTCAAATTTAAATTTAATCATTTTGAATAGATATTAGAGAGAAAATCATTCTCTTTGTATGTACGGTTTCTAGTATGTACCTACATAATAGTAGGTTGTAAGTTGAAAAGTTGCAAATGAAAATTGGATTTTTTTATTTGCTCGTTTTATTATCTTTTTCCGGATTGCAAGTGCAGTGCATGTTCCAGTCGGAATCAAACAAATTGCTTGTTGGCGTTGTTCCTGGACGGCACGGCACGCACATCCCAATTGCATACTGATGAAGTTTACAAATTAAAGTTTAGAAGTGAAGCGGATACGAGTCGCAATCGAGCTTGTTGCAGGTAAACGGTGAACGCTGAACGCTATACGCGCGCGATACGCACTGAAACACCGAATGCAAGACGAGAATCCAACAAAAGTTGCAAGTTGGCGAGTTTTACAGGCGAGCGGAATTAAAAAGCAATTAAGATCTCAAGCGGCGTTAAGCGCAATAAAGAATACGGAACGATGGTGAGAAGTGTTTTGATTCGCAGTGCAATGCACAAGTTGCGAACGAAAAGCATCAAGAACAACCGGGGCCGCGCATTGTTTCTCAACACGCTTTTTTCTTGCATTATTCTTTCAGTTAATGAAGAGCCAAATGCAAAACGGAAACGGTCCTTTTTTCCTCCCCTTCCACCCCACGCGCATTTCGGCAAGTCAGAAAGTGATCTTTATTGTTTCTTGTGTTTTGTTTCGACTGTGGACAAATTATGCGAGTGCTAAATTGCGGAGGAAACAGGATCATCGTGGGGAATTTTGCACTTGTCGAAAACGTGCAAGCACATGCTGCTTGGTATACAAGACGGGATAACCATGGGGAGTGAAGGAATCTCGACGATTTTCCAATTGTCTCATTTGTCGAGCTCTACCTCGCTGCCCTTTTTTCGGGTAGAACTCGTGAAATGTCAAAGTAATTGCAAATATAAACAGCATACAATTTCGAGATATCTTATCAATTTTAAAATTGATAATATGCAATGTACCTATATCTATAGTGTAGTCTAATATCAAAAGATATAGGTTAGGTCTCGTAACAAAGTGCAAAGTGAAATATGCTAAAATGTAAAAACGTATGTAGAACGCGAATTTCGCCGGCGGCAGTTGCTTTATGTGTGGGAATGAGTTTTCGCGTTCTCGGACTTTGTTGTGCATTGTCGAAGAGAAGCGCAAGGCGAAAGCTGGCAAGAAAATGGCGAACGCCGCGCCAATTCAGTCCGACTACAAAGTCGCCGGAGTCGTAGGCGAAGGATAGAGTCGTAGTCCTGGCTGGATGCTGCTAGTTCTGGTTCAACTCGCGAAGTACATTCTATTCTCCACTCCAGCACTCCTGGCACTCCGATTTCACCGTTACCAGTCGGAGTCCGCCATTATGCGGAATAGTAGTTGCCTTATAAAAAATTCATTACATTTTCCACTTATGTAACTTGCTCGCACGGCTCTCGTCTCGTTGCTTCAGTCGCCTGTTTCCTTCAGTCCTGCCATCTCGCTCTCCTCTCAAACTCAGTGCTTTGCTGCCACAGGCGATGCCATAACATCCCATTGCAAACGTTCGACTCTTGTCCCTAGGACATCTATTATGAAACAACCATAAAGAAATTATACGTGATTTTCGCTCGTCGAATCTCATGCCTTGTGCCTGCTTCGCGTACGCACGTATAATACGTGCGTCTCCACGTCTACGTCTTCGTCTACACATACAATATCTGCACCCTCATAGTCGCGAACAACTAAACAACAACAAAAAACTAACGAATTATTCATGCGTATCATAGCTGTGCTCGCAGCTTAAAGCAAACTAAACGTGCTAAATATTTTGCGCGCTGCATGGAATAATATGTTAATGCGAAGTTTTTAATGGGAAAACCGGAAGAGACAAAAAGACGACTTTAAACGGTGCTGGTTTCATTCGTGCGCGTAAGCGCATGCAATTTGTTGTCGACTATGCGACAAAAGAAAAGCGTGCGTGCTCTCATGGAAATCAACGGCATCCCAGTTTTTCCAAATCGAAAGTGAAATTATTAAATTTCCCGACGAGATTTTCCCCATCTCCGCGCGGATCCGACGTCATATAGGCACCAAACCAACTATGTAAAATACGAACACAGCGAATAAATCGGTGTCGCGGTCTGGCTTGAAATGTAAAATGAATATAGCAACGAGCAAATTATACTCTCCCCGCATTTACTCCCATAAACTAGAAATTGCATTACGTATATTACCGTCGGTTGGGTTCAGTCATTTTCGTAACTTAACTCGTTACATTTAATGCCGTTTCCATTGCTGTATCGCCTGTATGCTTATGCTACACTTATTTGCCTTTTCGTTTTTATTTCAACCTTAACTTAAACCACTTCAAAACTATGCTTTAGTCAGGGCTGGGCAGTATTTCAAAAACATTGTATTTTGTATCTTGTAATAGTATGTACATACATTACGTAACATGCAGCGTTAGATGGAGTCTTATGCACGAGTGCATAATATAAGACCCTTCTAACGCAATCAGTTACGTACACTATTTTTTGCACACCCTCAGTGTCATGTCAAAAAATATATGCATTACTTTTTGTAGATTAGTTCATGTCCATATGTGTGAAATTATTATAGCGTATAACATGGTATAACGTAACGTAACATCGACAAACATGCTCGCGAACATGCCACTGTTTGTTCAAATGAAGCCAGATAGATTCATTGTTAATATGTTTATCTTTGTCCGGTTATGAATTTCCCAGTTGCAACAAACTAGCATGTTTGTCGTAGAACCGTTCAGTGATTTCAGTATGATATTAGACAACCTCTTACGCATTTGCATTCGATCAATTTCTGTTGCATAATCTTTCAATTACATAATGGTTGTGCAAAAAATTCAATGATCGTAGCCTTGTATTTTGTATTTAAAATACTCTTATTTTGGTTTTGAGTATTTTGTATTTAAAATACATACTTTGTTAAATTGAAATTATTGTCTTGGTATTTAAAATACATTTTATAATGTATGTTGTTTTTAAATACCTATTATTCTGTATCTTGCCCAGCCCTGGCTCTAGTATGGACCAAAAGGATGTCTTGCAAAGCCGAAGGAGTTCATTCAGCAAGTCAATTTACAATATCGATGTGCGCGTAATTTCGAAATTATTTATATTAGCTATTTGTTATTGTTATTATTATTGTATTGGACGAGGACGTGTCGTGTCGTTCGTCGTTAAAACTCGTCCACGCTCAGCTCCGCGATTACATGGTGGCCGGTGTGCTATAGTGCGATCGATCAACACAAAACGCGACTTTTTCATATTTATAAGCTATCGTCGGGGTCGGTGTGCATGCTGAGTCATACTTACTCTCACACTAAGCCACAATACAGTAATCCATACACGTATGTAGTGTATGTACATTAGATGCGACCTGAGCGACCAGGACGAATATGAGCTAGTCTACTTACTGGCCGGGTGGTTGCCGACATGTGAACGTTCGCGCGGTTGAGCTTTGCGTTTTTTTACTTTTTTCTCATTCCGTGTGTACTTGCGGTTTTTCGCTACGCTTAGCGCTAAGCACGCGCACCGAATCAATTTATATAATCTGTTTTTTTGGCCCTAGAGTAGATTAAATTTAGCGCCAATCAAAAATTGCCATTTTGCATTCCTTCATCGAATCGGCGTCGGAGTCGGAACGTATGTTGCGTTCGCTGCGTTGGGTCCTTTTAGTCCTGTCGCCTTATGGCTCGCGGCCCTACCATTCATTATTCATTCAAATTTCGAGCCCGATTTGAGTGAGAGAACGTCGAGAGCATCGCCAACAGCCAGCCGCCAACGAACGCGAACGCGCCACTCGCAACTCCACACACAAACCGAACTTGGAGGGCAACAAGTACATTTATTTTTTATGGCCCACATTCGGAATCTCTACATTTCTACATCTCGGCTTGTGCATATGTGTGCGAGGGCGGCATTCACATTCATACGCATGTAAGAAACAACTTGTTTGTTTCTTATTTGTTCCACGTCGCTGCATCCTTGCGCTCATATACGTATGAATCGAAGCTGCTATATGGAGTAAGGCAGAGGTTGCAAGTGTTGCCGTTATGTAATAAAAGAATAAGGAAAACCTTCAAGAAGAAAACGTATTGCCTGTCGGATTGAGATGAGGCACAGCCGGCGTTGCCCGGCGCCTTCACCACCAACCCAACCACCTATTCCGCTGCATGTTCCATTCTTTTCCATCTCTTGCCTGCTTGGCTCTTGGACGAAGGGTTGCTGATGTTCGTATATTACTGTTTCGTCGCGGCTTCATTCCATCATTCCATTCTAGCATAGTTTTACTTGTGCCGCAACGTAACGGCGTTCTTTCCAATTCCAATTCTATTCTTATATGCGTTAGGGGCACGAATATAAAAGGACTCGCGTTCCGTACATCGTGCAATTCTGCAGAATTTATATATAAAGAGAACTACACGTTTTTACAGTCAAAAATATGTAATGTATGACGGAAAAGTACCGGGAACGCGCATATGTTTCAGTTGATATTCGTCGTTATATGGTGTTCGGCTGTTTGGGGAATCGGTTGCCTTTTACTATACTCCATCCTCCATACATACTCTATTTGCAATATTCGTATAACAAAGCCGTCCGCATCAGGACTGGATTTTCGTGGGTTTAGTCAAGTAAACACGCCAAGGACTCACACTTATTAAGTGGTATACATATTGCAACATCCAGCATCCTTATCCCTATACAACTAAAGATAATATTTGAATATTAAAAGCTTAAAGCGGTAAAACAACGTCGAAACAAATTCACCACTTTTGAGATAAATGCAGGTCTGCGGGGCGCGTATACGTTTGCTTAAATCTGAAGCACTTCAGTGCAGGCCGTCCGCGTCGTCCTCGGTCCTCCCCATTAGCCTTTGTAGTTTGCATTTCATTCGCGCCGGCACGAGCAGGACAAGAAAAAATGCGGTTATTAAAAACGCCGTCAGGAATAAGGCGGCAGCGATTATGATCTCATACTTATCATCATCAAGCAGCGAAGCAGCGCGTCCTCGTCAACATCAGCATCAGTCCTTCCTTATCCTCCTCGTCATCCTCGCCCTTATCCTTATCCCTATCCCAAGCATCCGCAGCGGCGCGGCGGCCGCGTATAGTTGTCGCTTTGTGTATATGTGTTTAATATGCATGTTGACGCTTTGTGTCAGAGCGCGGCTTAATCGAGACAAACCGAATGAGTGAATAAAGGAAATAAGGAGAAAACAAGAGCGGCATATTTGGATTGGGCAGGAGTTGAAGGAGATGAGGAAACTATACGGTGGCTGGTGGCTGGCGTGCGGTTGTCTAGGGAAGTGAGGGAAAAGAGACAGACCGGATTAAATCCTTCGAGCCTCTTATTATCCGCGCAAACAAGCGAAAACAAAGGAATAAAGGAATCGCACTTTTGTCGGTCTGTTTGCTGGGTGGCCATCGGGCATCGGCCAGTCCGTCCGCAAATCGTGATTCGTAATCTTTCAAAGCCGCACTAAAGCCGGCGAGCAGCCACACCGCACTCGCACTGACTACGACTATCCTATAGCCTATAGCATCCTAGACCGTATACGCGATAAATTATCGAGAAATGAAATGGTCCTGTTGTATGATCTGCGATGTGCACGGACTTCTATTATTTATACACTTCGTTTCGCTGAGGACGCTGAGCAAACACGACTTGCAGAGCGCGCGCGGCTTTGACGTTCGCTTGAATTATTCATGAGTAATTGCAAATTTAGCGCGAAATATTATCACGACGATGTGAGTACGGCGACGATGAACCGTTGATGATAATAAAATTTCGACACGAATTTCGTTTGTGTCGTTACGCCATCCGCCATCCGCCATCGTGTTACATCAACTTCAGCATGGCTTGTTTATTCCTCACCAAACAGCCTATTACTATGTCAAATATTATGTCGCTCCCACAACTTATTAGCTCACAAATAAGTTTATCAAATATTCATAGCACTTTTACGTATGCAGAAAAGCAAACAGCTCATGTACAGCTATTCCAAGTAATCCTTCAAATCCTAATCCGAAAACTCCTAAGCTGCATATTGGTATCTAATCGGTGCGGATTAAAGTTTGTCAAGAAAGAAGCCGCGATGCATACATTGCACGGCACGGCGTGCATCTATTTAGCGTTTGTCTGTTCGGTAAGTACTTCGACTTTGCAGCCGCCACCTCCGGCCCCGCACCAGCACCGACACCGCCGCCGTAAATCTGTAATTCAAATTGGGAAATGTGCAGCAAGGCAATCGGAATTTCATTAGATCCTCGACGCTTTTCCGTGGACGATGAGGCAGGCGTTCCCACCTCGAAACTCGAACTCGAAACGTCATTAATATATATTAAAGTACATGCAATAGAAGCGGGAGGCGGCGCAGCCCCGGCACCAGCACAGCACAGCCGAACGGAGCTCTCTAGAGAGGCAAAGAAATAACCGCAGCGCGCAACATAAAAACTACCTTTCATATTATAGAGCAAATAAAGGAAGATGGAAAAGGAACACAATGCACGAATGAAATAAGATTGGAACATTTTCCAATTGCTATTTTTGTGCGTGACGCAAAGATAACTTTCTGTTGCTGGTCATTGCAAGGCATTTATTTGGAGTTGGAAGTCACCGTTTGCTGTTTGCTTTTCCACCAGAATTTTCGCCCGTGCAGAGTGATAAGGTGCAAATTGTGAGTTGGAGCAGAATAAGTGAACGGGAGATTTTCAGCGCCGGAAATTTAATTCGATTGAATTGGCAACGGGTGTTCGTGTTCCACGTTCCATCAATTTTCAAAAATGCTGATATGAGAAATTTGATTGACGATATTGAGTTTTTTCCCTATAATTATAAATACATCTCGATTGACTTATAAAAGTCTTAATTGGAAAATGTTCCTGTGGAATCTTGTCTGTCATCCTTTATGAATTCAAGTACCAAAGAACCAAGAACAAGAACCAAGATCAATATGTCAGAGAAGTTTGGTTCTTTGTTTGCGATCTTAATTATTTGATAGTAATTGTAGGTACCTCGTACCTAGAGCATAAATTCGCAGACGCGATTGTTCCATTCGTATTGTCTTCCTTAAGTTGCTCGTTTTTGTTTTCATGTAAGTTTTCAATCACAATCATACAATCAAAGCGACGCGACGCCAAATTGCAAAAACCCGTCAACCATTACACTTTCGACCTCGTGGTACCTATATTAGTTGAAATTGTTGAAAGGAGTAGTAAGTACTGAACCATAATACATACAGACCAAAACTTGAATCAATAGTGCTTTATAAATCGGTGCATTGTCGAGCAAACATGTAGCAAAAAGCATAGGCAAAACAGGACTATAGAAAAATATCCTGGAAGCTTCGCACCTTGGAAGTGGAAGGATCGCAACATACGATATCTGCTTAGCAAATGGCAATTTTTCGCCATGAACATCAAAATGGTGAACCGAAACGTTCATATCATATGGCGATGGCGAAATGGATGTGGATGTGGCATTTTTGCGTTGTGTGTGCAATTATTTAATCGAACAAGCAACCATTTTCGGCACGACTGCCGATGTGCCGATGCCGAACCGTGGAATGCGTGGAGCCGTGGAGGACTCACAGACTCAGCACATATTAAGCGTAATGTATGTTGAATGTGTATAGCGAGCACAGCGAGCGAAAACGGCCAAAACGGGAGCAAGCAATGCGGACGCGAACGTGAGCGTGCACGAGAGAACCAGCGATATTCCGCCGAACGAACGAACGAAAGGAACGGAAACGACAAGTTGAGTACATTGTACATTTGCGTTTAGATTTCGAGTTCGTCCATGGCATAGGCATGGGCACAGCATAGGTTCACAGCACACATTTGGCGGTAGGTTTGGTCCTTGCCTGGTTGACAGGCTACGTGGAAATCGTTCGCGAAGGTTAGCGTTTAAGGGTGTTTTTGGTGGGGTGCCACCGTTCGCAATTTTCCATATATTACCACCTAGATATATTTCCATATATTATGTAGGTACTTATGAAATTAAAGCCAGAATTCGGGATTAATTGCAGGACGCAGGACTATGGGCATGAGTTATGGGAAATAATGCGATTAACATTTCCAACAACAACCGACAACAACCCACAACAATAGAGGTGTTGTTGGTTGGTTGTTGCCTCGCTCATTTTATGATTACCGTGAGCGTGAGTACTCGTCCTGTCCTTTCTTTTAAGGATATAGCAACAGCGTAACATTGTCATAGACCACATACCTTAGCTTTTAAAGAACTTCCTTGATGGTGGCTAGCTGCGATACGTTCCCTTCGCTTCGCTGATGGCTCCGATTTAATCGGGGCCGAGGCCAGACAATACTAATTGTCTCACAACAACAACAACAATGAGGGAGGATTCGTCATGCATTACGGAAATCGAACGCGGCCAGCGGCCACCGAGGAGTCGCACGCACGGACTTCCGCACTTTTGCTTCGCCAGCCGATTATCATAGCCGACTGGTAAGATCGCAACGGCCTATTATCAACTTCATCTTGTCCTTTTAGTCTTTTTCGTCCTTCCTTCCTTCCTCTTCAGCGAATTATCGTTTTAACGACCACCCGCAGCCCAAGTAATCGCAATCCACGAACCACTCGACAAATATACAAGTTGAAAGTTCACATAAAACAACGCCACCTTTTTTGTTAGCTGCTTTAAGTACTTCTTTTTATTTATCTATTTTGATCGCCAGCGCAACATTCTCAACCGGTTAACGAACGCACTCTCTTCGAATTCATTTATTAATGCAGCATTGGGCGGGGGAGAAAGGATAACAACAAGAAACTGACTGAAGATTGCGATCAGTCCGCACGCACTGGTATCACGGAGTAACGATACGTAATTTAGTTACAATTGCAATTGAAGAAATGCTTGCGGATTTGGTCCAAAAGCAAATTGTAGCTTTTTGTTCTACTGCCTCTGTGTGCCTGTGTGTGCGTCTTCGGAGCGCCGCTAGGCCTCCGCTTCCGTGGCACGAATACAACTGACGTCGTCGGCGGAGTCGGCACGAAATTGACGCAGCCGCGACGCGACGCCGCCCCTTTCTCGATGCGTTATTTGATTCTCACCGCCGACGCAGGCGGCGAGCACACTTTTCCGTGCTTCATGCCACTCGCTATATTTTCATCATCGTCATAGTCATATCATAGTCATACGAATAACGGTGTAACTCGCCTACCTCTATCAGCTCACCCAGGACTCCACAGTTCCGGAATTCAGGACGAACGAAGCAATGGCAATGTTTTGCTTGCGGTTCCTTTATATCCTTATTGTACTCACCATATGCCTATACTTCTTTAAGCGTCGCGAAATGATTGCCGCAAATCCTTTCGCCAAATTGTAAGATTAATTAGCCGAAATCGTTGGAATTGCTCATCGGCGACGACGACGTGGCAGCTTGTACCCGAAACATTTGTCATTCTTTGCGCGCGCTAGGCAGGGGCGACTCGCAAGGATAACGAAGTCCTCGCTGTGCTGGCGCTATGGCCGGTTGGAGTGTGGACCTGTAGACCTTGGAAAACTTGTTAAGACGCCATAAATTACCGAAAACGCCTCGTTCGTGCCTGCGAAGTGGCGCGAACGAAATAGACTACTTCGGAAACAACTTGTGTGCCCGTTCATTTTCTTCTTCATTTTCTTTTATCGAGACTATACGCACATCATTTGTATCCCTATCAAACGTAGACTTATTGTTGTTATCATTTATATAATGCATGGAACATTCAGATTGAATGTATCTGCGCACTTGTGTGTTGTATGCACGCCTAAAATAGTAGATTTTTCGTTTTCGGATTTTGCGGTCGCGGCAGCGAAAAAATAAATCAAGAAATGTGTCGAGCATGCCATGCATTAATCAATCGTCGAGTAAACAAAACGTTCGCTCGTCTATTGTAAACGACAACCGACAACTAACGGCGCTGTGGTGTAAATCCGTTGGGAAACAAATTAGCAACATGCATGTGTATGAATTCTGTGATCGATTTCTCTTTTTGACATTCTATTATATTCACATAGAGAATAATTAATGTTTGTGAAATAATTAATTTCAAATTCAAACGGAATTACCCTAAAACACAATTTACTTTTGTACAATACGATTTTCTTTGTCAAAAACTTTCAGAAGAAAACCCTAAAATAAAATTGTTCGAATTCTTATTTACCTGATGTGTCCCCTGTTCATGGTGTCGACTTGACAATATTAAAATGGGCCCCTTGTTGGAATTTAATTCGAAAATTAAACTTTAGCAGGATGTCGTTGAAGTACCTAGTGCATTAAGCTCTAAATAAATGTCAAGCAAAATTAGATTTTGATGAACGACTTCAGCGAACAAATGTAAATACGAATTTTATTTCTTCAAGTGTAAATAGATTTAATAAAGTTTGGCGCGAACAGAGCATTTCATTAAATGCCCAACTTTACGCCAGCATCGTCGCCCGTCGTTCGCTTTGCTCGCCCCACTCGCATCGCACGTTATTTCAACTTTGAGTCTTGTAAAAGTCGACGATGCAATATTGGCGCGTTCGTGATATTGAATTATGGCGGGGCTCGCACCGCTGGACGAAGATTGAAATTGAAAAAATCGAAAAGTGCATTAAAGTGAAAAGTCGCGACGTGCTGCTGCTGGCAGGATCAGCCTGGGCTTGGACCGGTGGTAAAACTTGCCCAAGGTGTACCGGTGCGAAATCATTTCCTGTTACGTTTTGATCTGCTCTTTATTTTCCAACTGACTTTGCAAAAGGTGTTTCCAATCCAATCCAATCCAATTCTGCATCGCATTTCTTCTCTTGAAATCCAACAAATATTCGTTTGCTTTTGCTATAGTTGTAGAACAATCGGAAGAAAAACGAAAAGTTACTTTGTCGCGAATTTGATTTCGCGTGCGAAATCGAAATTCGAAATGTTTAACGCTTGTGCCTTGTGTGTATAAGCAATTTAAACATCAAAACGTTCATGCGATTGCGAATACACTACACAGCACACAGTCCCAGCCACCCAGCCTTGTGAGCCAGTGCCTTGTGCTTGCCTGGTTTGCGTTTGCAACCCGGCATCCGAAATACATTTATCGATGATTAATGTGATAAACGCACACTGAGTGCTACATATTAATAAAGACTATCATTCTTTCAAAGAATAACATTTACACATTTTTCCAATCTGTTTATCAATAAATCGCCAAAAAAATAATTTCGCTAATAGTGAATTATTTAAGCAACTTTCATAAATTATTAAAAAGCAAATGTTTCGAATCATATTGTATAGAAAAAGTAAAAATGCGTATGTGTTATAGGACAGTAACGTGAGACGTGGGAGTTTCACTTTGATATTTGATCTGTATGTTCGCATTTTGCGCATAGCATATCGCAGCACTCGCACTCGAATGTGGAATATGTCGCGAGACTCGCGAGGTATTGGTATTAGCATCCCCTTAATACATACATAAATTAAGATTGATGCGATGATTCTCTGGTTTCATTGTAAATACAAATATGATAGACTATTTCGATTTGACGTAATTTAATATCGCGCAAATGTTCAACTGAACCCAGAATCAACTATTGCAAATAACACCGCGTATGTGTATACATACATATATGCCAATGCACACAACATACATGGTCATCGATGATGTACAAATGGATGCTAGCATCAGGAATAAGCGAATAAGGATCAGATGAACGTGGACGCGGACGCTATCGAATTGAGTTGATATGTTTATTTTGTTTAATCCGATTAAGAAAAGGGCACGTCACGACCATAAGCATTAACACATGTTCCATTTTCGTTCGACAACTTATAAATATCTCTTTAATATTAAAAATAGAAGTTTACCAGCAGGTCCGGTTTATACTTCTAACGCGTGCTGGGCCCCTCAATACAAAATGCTCCTTTAATTTTTTCTAGTCCTTGGCTGGAAAAATTTAATAAGTTCGTCTTAAAACAATGGTATCGAATTCTGTCTGAACTGAAATTCGAAGAAGTTTAAATACAAGGTGATCATTTAATCCTGAGGTGTGTTTGAATTTCGCGCCTATTTTCGCTATATTGCTTAATAAAAATTGGCGCGAAATTCAAACATATCCCAGGAAAAACATATTATTAAATATTTTTTACTAATGAAAGAAATTGTTTTCAAAAAATTAGCGCATCTATGGCGCTTCTATTTTGTCTTATGTGGCCCTAATCTGTAAACCAGCCCTGTTTTCAAGTCAAATGCATACATTGGCAATTTATTTTAAGATTTGTTTAAAATGCATCTCTCTGCATGCAGCATGCTCGCTTAAACAAGATTTGTTTACAAAGACACAGTACGAATCATTTTGAATTTGTTGTTACCATCCTTTTAATCGGAGTTTGTTTAGTTTGGACATTCAGAAATAAGTGTGTCAAATTTTATTGGGAAGTTCTAAAGATGTGTTTACATGAAGTTTAAATAGAATAGGAAGAATATAAGTTACTGATGTTTAATGTTTTGCAAGTAAACATAATTGATTATAAAATCAACAAAGATTAATTAATCGGGAAATCCGATTACACACTGGTAGTTTAGATATTCCGGAATATAATTGAACAAATGTAAATGAAAGACTCACCTAGCCTAGGTAATTTACTAATTGGGTAAATATATTTTAACAATACAAAGAAAAGATTACATTTAAAAAATCATCACTATAATAATATTTAATATTAGTAAAATTATAATAATCTAGAATTACAGCTAAACAATTTCTTTGTCCTTTCTTCCATTTTCCTTTCTTGTTTCTGCGTTTCTCGTTGAATGGGATTTTTATCAAATCAAAAATGTAAAGAATGTTAAATCAGTCTTTAATTTTGTTGTTTTACTTATTTTTTTATTTGTAAAGCATTTGAACCAATTTGTTTTGCCAATTCTTACATTAATAAAATGTTTCTATCAAAATTTAATAGAATTTTCTAAAGTTAAGCAGCGGCAGCATCAACCGAAATAGTTTTAACGGTTTCCTCGTAAGAACGCATTCCCATCATTGCTTGAGGATGCTTTAACATTCGATAGCAAACTGCCCAGGTCAACTTCGATGGAATGAAACTGAAAAGCAATAAACATTTCCTCATTAACAAAATACTTAATATTTAAATTTCAAGTTGAATTATTACTTTTTCATTGGCAAGACGTAACGTGCCCAACCAGGCATAGTAACAAAGACTTCATCTCGGCGTATTGCAGCAATCAATCTCTTAGCGACATCTTTGGGTGCCAACATTGGAAAAGTTCTGGGTGTGCAGCCTTCAAACATCCCCGTATTGATGAAATAAGGACACAATAAAGTCATGTTGATTTTTTCATGTCCATGTGTCTAAAATTCAATTATTACAATTATGAAATTTAAATTTTCAATAAGAAAAACTTGCTTTGAGTTCAGTTAATAAACTTTCATGGAAACCCATCGTGGCAAACTTCGATGCGCTGTAATCAGTACATTTGTATGTTCCCAACATGCCTGTTAAGGAGCTCATCGTTGCAATATGTCCTTTTCCTTTTTTTAACATATCAGGGAGGAACGCTTTGCTGGTCTAAAAGTCACCGTTAAGTTTTTTTCGTAAAAAAAAGGACAAAATACAATACCCAATAGTGTGACAACATGTTAACTTGAAATGTTTTTTCAATCATGTGATCAGGACAATCCAAAAATGTATTTCCAGTTACAATGCCTGCATTATTGATTAAAACGTCGACAGGACCAATTTCATTCTTTACAAGATCAGCATTCTTGTAAACGTTACGCCGATCAGAAATATCGACAACGTACGTGTAGATTTTGTATCCTTCGTCTTCGCATTTTTCCTTCAATGTTTCCAAAGCGCTTTCATTGATGTCCCAGGCGACAACTCTGGCTTTAATTCGCGCCAAACGCAAAGTTAATTCTTGGCCAACGCCACCTGCGGCGCCAGTCACAAGAACTACTTTATCTCGGAGACTTTTCTGTGTTCGTAAGAAGTTAGGGGTCATGAATTTGCAGAACGATTCAGCCACGTAATAAAATGTTAACCACCCCACGACGATGAGCTCCCATATTGAAGCAACAGTGTTGTAAAACACGCGTCGTGCATATCTTAAGTAGCCCATACTTTTTAGTCTGTAAGCTACAAATTTCAATTATCAAGATTTCATGCATGAACAACTTATATTTTAAAGTGATTTATATTTGAGTGCAATTGTGTTTTGATGTTAAAACATGAATTTGAGTTATTGGTTTCGATGCTTATGAACGCGCTGCGGTCTCCAATGTGTTTCTTATGGGAGACTGCGATGCGCGCACAGTTAGTAAACGACGAACCCAAGCAAATTTAAAAAAAAACGCAAAAATTAATAAATTAACGATCAACCATAAAAAAGCTTGACAATCAACAAAAATTAATAAAATAATGTAAAAATTATATTAACTATAGAAAATTTCAATTATATATGCTTATATGACGGTATAAATTCAATTTAAAATGATTATGAATTATACGATGAACGTGCTTTCTCTCATTTAGTTGGAAACACGCATTAGGTATCATCATCAACTCGAAAGACTTTCGATTTTAGTTCATTTTATAAAGGAAAATAAACACATTCATTTTCATTTCATTCTGTTTTATAAAATACTAATAAAATATGAATTAACATTATATTACTCACGCAATTCAATAAAGCGATCGATAAATCCCAATTTCGTTTTACTCAAATTTAACTCGCTGAAACCGTTGGGTAGTTCAAAGAAATACATTAACAACACTACTCGGTGTGATTTGCTACAAGAAAGCACAAGTTCGGTGTGCTTTCAATGACGGTTGGACTCGAAGTGCGCTAAAACGTTGGCTCGCGGTCTACTAAAAGCCGCGAACGCTGGAAATTACGTTGGAATTGGAAATGCAATTCTTCCAAACGGACCAACAAATAACGAACTAACCGAACAATCCGTACATGCAATCTTCAGGTTTCTATTTGCCTCAATTTTTGTTACTTTTGCAATCAGCACTTACCAGCAAACGTTAAACTACTTATACTTACTTTGAAATAATTGAGATGCTGTTCGATTTATCGGTCCAGTACCAGTTAAAGTGTAACGAAAAATAGAGACTACGTACGAAAAGTATTGTCATTGCCTTGACTCGAAAATTGTGTTTGCTTTATCAACAAAATATGAGAATGTTGACTTATTATTAAAATATTAGCCCAACCAACAAATAAAATGCTTCTCAAATAGATGCAACGCGCCAACACGTTTGAAAATCACGTATTATAATGAGCATGCTAATTATCTCGTCCTATTTTTTCGACTTTTTATAAACAAACCAAAATCTTTGGATATTTTAGTGTTTTTAATATTTATTATTACGTCGTTCTTTTCGAATTTTTATTTTGTTTTTTTGATATTTCTATTTTAGTTTCACCATTTTGATGCAAATTATGATAAGTCATGACCACAAATCTGTCAATGTAAATGTTGCATCCCAACATCCTAATCAAGATGTAGAAAAAAAGGCATAAATGCATAACTAATAAAAATTCCACCACACAAATTTGCATGACTATTGACAAAACTATTATCGAATTAGAGTGTGAATGTTTGAAAAGTTATAGTTCGCGCAACTCGTATCTGTGCAATTATTCATGGTTTTTTACACCGGAAATTTTCTCATTGAATAGAACAAAGTCGTAAAACGAAATGGAAGGAAACGGTACATGATATTGAACATTGACTCACGATCTGAGATACCTAGGTAAAAGGTAAAAGTAGAAATTGCATACATCAAGTGCCGTTTTCTAAATCGATTTTTTCTTTAACCAGATACTAAAATTGCATTCAGCTAATGCATGTAGTTATACGTGTTCATGTTCAACCACATCGGCAAATTGCATTATCATAATTATTTACTAATTTCTCTGAACTATTCAAAACTCATTAAATAAATTTAATGTATAATTTCGAATAAATTGACAAAAACAGGTTTATTTTACCCTGCAATTTACACTGATTCATACTCGTTATTTCTGCATCTCTTCATCTTCACTAGTATTGCTAAACAAATAAAAATTATGTGTACTATAAGTTTCACTTTATATTGACTTTCTCACTCGAGTTTGAGTGTGTTTTGTCTGAAGATGATTAAATATTACTTGTACAGGGTACATCAGGCAAAACCAAACAGTGAAAAATACGAAATGTGAAGGAGATGTGGACGTGGATGTGAAGAAGTCGTTGGACTGTACATATGCAACAAACACAAGCTGTCAAAAGCGACGCTATCTAACAATCTAACGCAGAAGTCGTTCGCGAACGAATTGCAGTCTCCAACGCCATGCCGTATCGAAGAATACGACAAAGAAATGGCGCGCTTTCACTTTCCTATCATTCGGATTTACTCCTTCATGTCTGTAAGTCTGTATTTGCTGTTGCTCGTTAGAACTGTTAGCATGGTTGGAAGTTCATGTCTTCTTCTCGATCTTTCACTATTTCTCCAAACTCAAACTCATATCGTCACTTCGTCGTCAAGTCACATTCATATTTCAAATTTCAATTAATTCAAACGACCAACTTACGCTTTGTGTTCGCCATGCCTAGCTAAATAATTCATGAGCTGTTGTATTTTTACATCATACGTGTAAGATTTTAAGTTGAGATGAAAAAATGAACGACCAAAAAGGAAACGTTTTTGTGTATGTACCTACTTATACCTTTCTGAGACGATTGTGTAATATAAACAATTACTAGTTGATTAAATTGGTCAGAAATTAAGCATGAAGCAATTGGCTTATAACTTTAAGAATTTCAATGAAACTGCAAATTGAGTGTTTGATGTTTATGCAATGTTTATTTTTTATTGATTTTGAACGACTCAAAAAACATGTCTACATTGAGGACATCAAATCGGTAAAGTTGAAAGAACTTTCAAAGTTCGCCGCCCCCGCACTAACTCTTCCCAAATTATGTACAAATTAACTATTTTATGAAATAATTAGAACAATTAGAATGTATAGTAGGACGTCAACACTTATTTACTAATTGGAAATGCTGCTTGTAATATGCGGGTAAATTATAGTAAGTGTTTATTTCAATTTTTCTTGTTCTTGTTCTCGAGCAAGAAGCTCATGTTCTTGTTGTTGTTTTTTGTGCGAAACTCATGAACAATATCTTTTATATTATATTTAACATAGAAACACACATTGAAACTGCAACTTTTATTTAATATGTGAACAATTAAATTATTAAAATGCGCGAGTATCATGCAAGTTGATAGATTAATTCTCTAATGCACGCAATTAGCATAAGCAGTAAAAAAAAGTGTAAAAGTTTTATGAAAGGAGATTCCGGTCGGGTCTGCAACAGCAATAGCGATCGACGTTCGTGATTACCTTTTACAGCACCACCACAACAATCCGGCAAATTGTTATTTGATGAAATGAAGTAAAATTGAAATTTCTCTTTTCTGTCCCAGCATCTTTCATTTGCTGCTTCCATCACTTAATTTCAATGTTAAGTTGAAGAATATTTCACAAAAAAAAGAAGAATATTTTATAACGCTTTATAAATATTCAAAATAAAATACTGCATTTCGTCAATGCTATGCATGTATAGTTCATTGATGATTTTTTTGAACACTAACTTGTATAAATTGCCAAAAGCTAAATTTCTCTCTTTATAAGTTAACAACTGATCTCATATTGCAACACAAAACCGCAACTATTTAAGTTTTGCTTTTGGCTTTTGGTATTGTTTTTTTTAATGCTAAAAGAAAATAAAGAAAGCAGCAAAAAGGGATGGGCAAAGGCACATGAACTCATGGGTTGACTGCACATGCATACGCATATGAATAAAAGTAAATAACAACAAATCGTGATTTGAACGCACGATAAACAAGAACAAAGATTTAAATGCACTAATGCAAAAATGATTGCATTAGCGATTTATATCTCATGCGTTTTCTGCCACTTCACATTTCATATTTTCATTCTTTCTTTTCTGTG
This sequence comes from Leptusa sp. GC000079, assembly GCA_030264655.1. Classification (NCBI taxonomy): domain Eukaryota; kingdom Metazoa; phylum Arthropoda; class Insecta; order Coleoptera; family Staphylinidae; genus Leptusa; species Leptusa sp. GC000079. The sequence continues at coordinate 23,879 of JARJDT010010835.1, forward strand.
ATAATCCGTTGTTGCGCTGGCAAATTTCCTGCAATTTGTGTTTTTCCTAATACATGTGATTACAACGATTGTCATCACATTGTTAGATGCACATTGCAACGACCTCATTTAGTGCCTTTTTTTAAATTAGCCAAATTAGTAATAATGCTTTAACATTCAACATTAAAGACAACATTATGTGCAATACATCTATAGCTCCTTAATGTCCCTAATTATAACAATTTCATTATTGCAAAATAAACGCTCATTGCATGTTAAATCTAAAATCAACATTCAAGTGAAATATTCATATGCAAGAATGCAAGTGATTAGTACTGTTTTTGCAAGACAAGAACTAACAAATAATGAGCAGTGCACAACCGGCACAACATACATTTTCAATTAGATTTGCATCTACTCAAACTTGAAAACTATTTTGATGTGAACTCAAAATCCCGCAAATTGCATGGTGAACATGAACTATCATTATGCGAGTGCACGATACATCAATGACATCAGTATTTGTTACTGTAAAATATAATGAATGCAACAGACAATTCAAAAACCACATTTACACGTGCAATTTCAATTTTTTTAGCATTGTTTCTGTTTTACTGTTGTTTGAAGAAATTGTCTTTTTACGTTCATCGCACTTTAATGTCAATTGCGAAATTCGTCAGTTGATTTTATTTTAACAACGAATTTCAACTTTTTGTTTTGTCGAAACACCTACATTTAAAACCGCGTACAAACAGAGATTAGAAACGCTGTAATTTGTCGTTTTTGTTCGTCGTCGTCGTCATCGTTGTTTAATTAAATATCTAGTACTTGAAATTTGTATTTTTCTAGCAAAATGAACATCATATAGAAATTTCGTTAAATCATATAACATAATATACTTTCATTTCTGTTATATATGTAGATTGCAGACGTGCATTATTCTATTTATATCATTATCTTTGAACTTTGATACTTTAGCTATTTAAATAAGATTTATTTAAAAGTATATAAATATTTTTCAGCAAAGAAATGGAAAATGTTAAACTATATTCAAACCCATTAAAAGTATACCCCAAAGCATGTGAAATGATCGGTTAGGTCTTTAAATTTGTTGAAAACATGATTTTTTAGTTCTAAGAAAAGAAAGAATTAATCTCTGCTTAAAGAACATAGTACTAGAAAACTAATAGTGCATGCCGTATTGAAACTTTTAAAAATTTCCAACTTTTTGCCTCGCTTTTTCGGACGCATTCTTATGCAACTTAACATACTAGCCAGTGGTCCCTAACCTAAAACGAAACCTGAAATCCCAACCAATCCCTACCTAACCTGATTTCAAAACAAATTCTCCAATAATCATTCGAATTCGACCATTGCACACGAAGCACAAGGCCTGTTTGATAACAACAATCGCAAAAATATACGAAGCGAAGAAATTCTTATCTTTTCACAATGGTCGTGTGCAGGTATTATCTGCAAGGAACTTGTCGATTCGGCACAAATTGCAAATTTGATCATATTGTTGGTAAGTAACATTAAATAACGCTGTAAAATGAAGACAGATATTGAAAGTTGACTGTTCTTATAAAATTTAAAGGTGGTCAACATCAACAAGGTGAAGGAACTTCAATAATGCGCAAAACGGCCCCCAATGGAGCGACAATCGACGCAGGAACTTTAGTAAAATCAGTTCAAACTGATATGCTAAATGGTGAAAAAGGAGGACAATGGTTGTTTTCATCTTATGCCCCCTTCAAAGAGAAGCCTTGTTTTCCAGGCTTCGAAGACAAATCCTTTGAAGAAGTGCGATTGGGTTTCTACGAAGCTACTGCTGGTGGAACAATTGACGAATTTGTAAGTAAAGCAGGCTATGTATCAAACAAATTTTGTTTTTTGTTATTTCAAGTAATTTATTCAGTGTCGGTGTTTTTTTTGAGTTTTTTTTTTGATTTTTTTCTGTTTTTATACAATTTGTACCAATGAAGGTATACAAATATAAACTCAAAATAACGCTCTTTTACACATTGTGTAATTTGTTAAAGAAACGACAGTTGCAATCGGCTCAAGATGATGTTGTAACGAAAATTCGTGCACTTCAAAATCCCAACGATGAAGCGGTGAAGACTTTACAAGCAATATACAATACACCAACAGGACAAGGAACATCAGCACAAACACAAGGTCCTATATTTTCGCAAAATTTGACATTTGGCCCGCAGACACCGCCGCGCGGGAGTATTTTCGGACCGCCGCCCCCAGCGACAGGTTCCATTTTTGGCGGCCCGCCACCAACGCAGGGTTCCATTTTTGCGCAAGCTGCACAAAATTATCTGCCCCAACAGGCGGCCTCCCAACAAACATCAATTTTTACCCTCCCAGCGCTATCACCTTTCGGTCTACCACAACCACAGGCGGCAAATACCGGGAATATATTCGCGCAAGCTGCCGTCAACCATAACCCGAGTGGTTCGATCTTTGGAGGCGGTGCAACGACCGGCAGTATTTTCGCGCCGCAGCCTGTGCCCCAATTGCAACCAGCGCCAACGAACATTTTCCATCAGCAGCAGCCCGCCCAACAAGTAAGTAACTCGCCTTTTGGCGGCTCACATTTAACCAACAGCATCTTCAACCAAGGACAAACGCATAACAATATATTTCATCAAGCTGCACAAACAGCAGCGAGTCGAAATCGATGTGTTGATTTTTATACAGATATTAACTTGTTAAGCAAGACGGATGCTAAAGAGTATAAGAATGATTTATTTGACATTGGCAAAGTGCCTAATCAACCTCCACCTTTAGAAGTATGTTTCTAACAAGACTAAGGAGGAACTAGTTTAGTTCAATAATATATAAATAACATGAATTTGTATTTAAAAAAAAAACATTCAAAAAACAAATCAATAATATGATTACATAATCGATAATCAAAAAAAAACATTTTGTGAGCATTTGTGCAAGTTAGGCGACTGGCGGTTCAACGACGGGAATTTCGTCGTTCTGTTTCGCCAGTTTCGCCCGTTCGGTGCGTTCCCACGCATTGTCAAACTTGTAATCCAATTCCACATCTTCCCTGTCCACTAAATGTGGCTTCATCTTGAAGTGTTCCTGTAGTTCTTGCAAAGCGATTTCATCGCAGAAATCAGCACCAACTATTGTCTTGAAGAGTTGTTCAGGTGTGTCCACATTAGGAACTCCTTTCCTGCCAAAGAACTAAAAAGACAATTAGAAATTTTCCAATCAAATATTGCGCTAATTTGCAATTGGTTGGTGACTTACATGAGTGATGTTTGTACAGTCTCGGATGAGAAAATGAAAAGCGTTTTCGTGTGACGGTTCCACCGACTGGCTAACATCAATGAAGACACATTCCTCATTGTACCACAGAATATTGTACTCGGAGAGATCAGCATGTATCAAGTTCGCCTTATTGTAGAGCTTCTTCATAGCATCAACCACCTGCTCGTAGGCAACAATGTAGTCTGCGTCACTCATCGCCGCCTCCTTTAGTTTCGGCGCGGGTATGTGATCTTGGCCAATGAAAGACATGACGAGTATGTGATGTTTGAGGGTGATGACGAACGGTGCACGGATCCCCGCTTTGCGCAACCGATTCAAGTTGTTCATCTCCTTCTCCGCCCACAAATGCACAATCTTCTTAGCAGTTTGCTTCCCCGCGCGATCCTTGAAGCGAAAATCGTCCTTGATGTACTTGTCGCGTTGCTTGAACTCGGAGAGCGTTGTCTTGAACACTTTGATGACGCATTCCGGCGGCAGCGGCTCTTCGCTCCCAGGCACTGTTTCCGCATGCAGGACAACTGCCTCTTTGCCGATGCTGATGATGCCGTTGACGCGTTCAAGTAGCTCACTGTTGATCATCTTGTACAGCAAGAGGCGCGTTTGTTCATCCATGCCAAACTCCGCTGTGGCATGATCTTCGCGTTTGTCGCGCATCCGATGGCGACGCTTCTCAACTTGCCGCGAATGCATGCGCAAGCTGAAACAAATTGGTTGCTAAATGTTTGAAATGGTGAGTGAAAGTTAACGGACCTGTTGAAAACTTTGTTGGAGAGTTGCAGGTCGAAGCCTGCCCCGTCGCCCGTCTCGAATTGCGGCGGGAAAGACATCATCTTGCAAGCGTTGCGGCGACCAGCTATAGTGGTGTCATGTTTAGTGGTCACATTACCATCCTCTATGCGATAACCGCATGGCGGAATCGCTTTGTAATCGCGTTGCACGCCATCAAAACGATCCCAGTCCTTGGTGGCATCTTCAGGTTCTTCTTCCTCTTCATGATCACTCTCAAAATCTAAGTTTTTATTATTAGCAAATATAGGTTAAAAGAATAATGTTGAAATCTAGGTTGAAATAGTAAAAATAATCATTACCTGCATTACGTGGTGTGCGTAGATAGTTACTGAAACTCACTGATACTTTACTACCCTTGTTGACTTTCTCCTCAGTCCTCTTCAGCATATCATCATACTCCTTATCAAATTGGTGTTGGAGCAACTTCGCAATCTCAAAGTCAGTTTTGAAGTTTTCATCCTGTGGCTCTTCACACGGCAATTGGCTTGCAGCCTCATCTTCCTGCTTAACAGTCGTCGCTTGGCGGACGGCGGCGTATTCTTGAGCTTGCAGCTCTTTCGCCATCTCCTCGGACATTATTTCTGTGAGAGCAACTGGTTGCACTTCCGGTATTTTGGCCCACGGTGAAGGCGGTGAAGACATTTTGTGTGGCGATTTGTCGCGAAAGTGTACAAATGATTTGATGACACTTTTCGAATTAACCTCGTAAATGTTATAACAAAATGTGCAATATATGTAATGTTGTGCAATCAAGTAATTTTAAACTATTCACTGGTTTGGTGTCTTGTCGATGCGACTAGGGCACTCAACAGTTTGGAATTGAATGCGTTGCGAACTTGCGAAACAGCGGAATGGGTAATAAATGGGTGTATGGTGATTGGTGATGGGAAATTCGGGAAATTAAGGAGAAGAATGAAAAAGGAAAGGACCTATTTGACTTGTGTGTGCAGTTTGACAGTCATTTTTCCAAAGTCAAGGCAAACCGAGACGCGTTTTGTGCGATTGTATGCAACCAGACGCTAACTTTCTACAAGTTTCAAACTTTGCAAGTCTCCCGCGCAAATCTATTTTGTGTTTTATTCTTTAAATTTCTAATGCTTATCAATTTATTTATACTTATATATTATGTGGTCCTATTAACTATCAGCGTTTATTGCTTACCCCATTAATTTATTGGTTAATTAACGCTAATTTAATCATTATACTGGCAAAATTGCCTCTACAATACATATTGTAAATGTTAATTAACATTAAAACAATGTGCACATCGGCTTTCCATCATTCTTAACGGCCTTAACGCCTTAACTTGAAAGTAATTGGGTTGAGTGCGATAACTATGTAAATAATTATTATAAGATTAGGTCCATTTGAAGTAATTTTAAAGCGCGCAATGGACATTTGACGTTCTTAATTAGTATCACTTTAAACTTTGATCATAATCGTACCCATAAACGATAAAAATTAAGTACAACATATAAAAGCACACTATAATATAAAGGTTCGCTAATAATAGTACTAAACATACTTCAAACAAATGCATTATCTAAAGTTATTTGATAACTTTATGGTCTCTTATTTTTATTAGGTTCCTAAAATCTATGGTTTTACCTTAGTTGTACCTTGTGAAGAGCGTACAAACTTTGGCTTAAAACTTTGTAGCAATTATCATTAATTAATAAAATATAACAAAATATAAAAATGGAGGGCAGTACCTGACTGGGGCTTATTTGCGCTTATTTTACATATTAAAAACACTATAGATTAACAAGTTAGAAAACAAAAAAAACATTGATATAATAATTATTAAAATGTTTCATGTTCCCAAATATTATTAAATAAGTTGAAAAAAGAAGGACGCTAATGCGTCGAATGTGCACGTAGTGGTGTAGTGGGGGCCAAATGGGCACAAGATTGTAAGAGTTGTTCAAAAATATGGGACAATGGGGGGATATTTATTTATGAGTCATATTGATGGTCTAAGAGGTGACATCAGTTGAAAGTGCACAGGCGCCAGAACAACAATTGGCCCGAACGTTAAGAAAGAGAATCTTTTGCAAATTGCCTGATGAAACAATTTCAAGACAATCAATCAATAAAAACGAAAAGACTAATACCAAGAACCAAGAACATCCACTTCCTTATATCAACGCCAACGAGAGGATTATACATATTTATATCAAAGTTTAAAAATTCAAGAATAAAGTGAAATTATTGTTTTAACTGCGTTTCAACAATTGGCCCGAACGTAAAGAAAGAAAACCCTTTGCAAATTGCGTGATGGATCAAATTCAAGAGAATCAATCGAAATGGGTAGACCAACAAATATGTTTTATTGAAGAAACAACAAAAATGAAAAGACTAAGCCCAAGAACATCCACTTTCTTAACGCCAACGAGAGGATAAAACATTTTAAATCAAAGTTTAAATAATCAAGAGTTAAGTGAAATTATGTTAACTGCGTTTCATATAATTTAAGGTAATTTAATTTAAGTTTTTGTACCATTATTTCTTGTTAATAAGTCTTATTCTATTTTAATTCTAATGTTCAATTCTCAATAAAGTATAGTTTGGTCAACTTTGCATTATTATTTTTAATATTTAAAATTATTTAAGAAGAACTGCTTTGTATTTTAAATGTTTTGATGGGTATAAGTATTAAAAAGTATTCTTACTGTTTGCATAGTGTTACAGAAATTACCAATACTTTTAATTAAACAACATTTTAACACTTCAAGTTTAAATAATCATTATTAAAGCACTTTGAGGTAGAGTTTATGATTTCTTAATTAAAAATTTCACTTTTATATTTTGGTTAATTTTCACATTGAACTTCGCACAAAGTTGACTCGCAGTTTTAAAAAAGTATAGTAAAAAAGCCACTAAAATTCGTCTCTTTATATACGATTTGCAAGTGCAGCAAGAATTCCTTTGAATACAAATATTTAGCTTTGAAAAGTCCAGGTCTCCGGTTACCAACAGTAAATACAATAAGCAATAAGCAATGTATATTATAGAATCGAGAATTGTTTATGAATTTATGATTAAATTCCGTATCATTTAATGCATATTGTAATTCATAATCAAAGTTGATTATTTATTTGCACTTTTGTATGTTAATACAGAGTGGATCATACAAGCCGAATCAATATCGAATGTTACACTGAACATAAATAGGAAAACGGTTGAAAATAAAGAACAATTCGAAATTTGTTTGTTTTTGGTCAATTTATATTACCTTGTATCACTCATAAATATTGTTTCTTGCAATTAAAGCTGGCATTTGCTGATAACGTTTAATAGGGAATTGTGAAATTGTTTATAGGAAAATTATTGATAAATGTTAATTGTGTTTAAGTTTATTAATCTTATTAATTATACAAATTTAAAATTGTTTGAATTCAGCGTCAGTAGTTCACAGGCTTACTGAAACTGATAGTTTCTGATTTCCAACAACCTGGTGTTGGAAATGTGATATTGTTTATAAGAAGTAAGAACGGATTAATAATAGCTATTTGTGCAACTAGTTGCAAAATGTGGGTATTTTACGCACGCGACGTTAACACAACACGTTGAGTGCGTAAAATGTTAATTGCTTTATTAATCATTCAAAAAGTTAAAAAACTCGCTTTTTAAATGTTATCCCAATAAATTTTGAATTTGGCGCTATTGGCACAGAGCCACATGTCGAAAATATCACCAAATTCGGTTTTGTTGTGCGATTGGCAACACTAGTTGTCGTTCTGCACGCAGTTGTGTGCCGATGTGATGTGATTGACACTTGTGCACAGTGTGCGATCCTTGAAGTGAATTTATTTCTAATTATTATAGAAAAAACCATTAATATATTCGAGGTAAGCAAGATCATCTATCGGCGCATCGTTGTGTGTCGCGTGAGCGTAGCGCCGATCGCGAATCCCCCGCTTGTTGCGTGCAAATCGGCGAAATGCGCGACACCCCGGCACACTAGAGCGAAAAAAACGCGTTAAATGTGTGCCGATCTGCCGATGTGTGTTGAATTCTGATACGAGGTGACAATTTCTTAACGACTTTGGCCCTCAAAACAAAATCAAACATCAACATCGCCTTCATTACGTAAATTGTGTTCTCGATCGACGATCGACTTCTAAGCGTCCGCTGCGTGGTTCGTGTGGTGCGTGTTATCAATTTTCATTGACCTCTTCAATCGGAGGCAGAATTCATCATGCCGAGAGGCTAGGGAGGCATAGGTCACGAAAATATTACATTTGCCGATTAGCGAAATCGCAATGTAATTTCAGCAAGAAAAAATTAACAGAAGGGGACAATTCAGCCGAAAAGCGGCGATCGCCTTCAGCTTTCATCATTCACTTGTTTGTATTTGCCTCGCCGTGCACGTTGTCGTTGGCGTTTTGTTTACCTCGCCGTCCGCTTGTCGTTGCGAGTTGCCTCACTTGCCGAGCTGCGAATTCGCACGTCTGCTTCCCACCAAGCCGATCGTCGATTTTCAGCAAAAATCGTACACATTTGGCTAAAAATAGTTTGACTTGAACTTGCATAAAAGCAGTCAGTGTTTAATAATAGTCTTTTTGGGGTATACACACTTCTACTTCTTTGTTACATTCGCTGTGCATCTTTTCAAATCGCTCCAAAACATCTCAGTCACGATTTACCGCAAGCTGCACAACCTTCTTGCAGAGGTGTGCGCCGAACGCTATCGCTAATATTGCCATTCAAATGCGAATTGAGCCCCATTGGCTAATGTAACCTAACTCGCAGCGAGTACTCACACATTGTTTGTTCCTTTCAGTGTTGCTGGAGCAGCGCTATGCATAATATAAACTCAGAGGGTCAGTACATGAATACCGCGAACGGAGCTGGCTGCAACAGTGAACGAGTGGTGATACTCGATGCCGGTGCACAATACGGTAAGGTAATTGATCGGCGTGTGCGCGAATTGAATGTCGAATCGGAGTTGCTGCCGCTGGACACGCCAGCGTTCAATATCCGCGAGGGCGGCTATCGCGCCATCATCATCAGCGGCGGCCCGTCGTCGGTGTACGCCGAGGACGCGCCGCGGTACGATGCGGACATATTCAGAATAGGCTTACCCGTCTTGGGCATCTGCTATGGCATGCAGATGATGAACAAGGAGTTCGGCGGCTCGGTGATTCGCAAGGAGACGCGCGAAGACGGCCAATTCCCCATTGAAATCGACACCAAGTGTCTCTTGTTTAAGTAAGTCGCCCACGTTGCTTGCAAATCACTCTAGAGTTCTAGCGCAATTTCCTTCCTAGGTCATTAGATAAAGTGCAACAAGTACTGTTAACTCATGGCGATTCGATTGATAAGGTCGCCGACAATTTCAAAGCGATAGCGCACAGTTCGTCGTTCTGTGCCGGCATAGCGAACGAGAAACTCCGACTGTATGGCGTGCAATTCCACCCCGAAGTCGATTTGTCCGTCAACGGCAAGGCAATGCTGCGCAATTTCCTCTTCGATATTGTCGGCCTGACGGGGAACTATACGATTCAAGGCCGCGAGACCGAATGCATCAAAAATATCCAAGAGGCGGTCGGCTGCAACAAGGTGTTGGTGCTCGTCAGCGGCGGCGTCGACAGTGCCGTTTGCGCCGCCCTCCTGCACAAGGCACTTAAACCGGATCAAATCATCGCCGTGCACTTCGACAACGGCTTCATGCGCAAATGCGAGAGTATGCGCGTGGAGGAATCGCTGCGAAAGCTCGGACTCAACATAAAGGTCGTCAATGCAGCGTGTGCGTTCGCTAGCGGGAGTACAGTGGTGCCGATTGATCGCACCGAGCAGAACTCGCGGACGCGCGTCACGAAAATCCTCTCGCAGACTTCTGATCCGGAAGAGAAGCGCAAGATCATCGGTGACGTGTTCGTGAAGATCTCCGACGAGTTTCTCAGCGAGCTGAATCTGAAGCCGGAAGAAGTGTTGCTGTGTCAAGGCACGCTTCGGCCCGACCTCATCGAATCGGCGAGCTTGCTGGTCTCAAACAAAGCGGATGTCATCAAGACGCATCACAACGATTCGGAATTAATGCGGAAGCTGCGCGCTGAAGGGCGCGTCATTGAACCACTCAAAGAATTCCACAAGGACGAGGTGCGTGTGCTCGGACGCGATTTAGGCCTGCCGAAGGAATTGGTCATGCGTCATCCGTTCCCTGGGCCAGGACTCGCTATTCGTATACTGTGCGCCGAAGACCCGTACATCGAGCGCGACTTCTCCGAGACGCAGGTGCTCGTCAAGATCATCGTTGAGTTCGAACAAATGCAGCAGAAGAAGCATGCGCTGCTGAATCGCGTTGAGGGCGTCACGGGCGAAGACGAGCGCGTCATCCTGCGAAGGATATCCAGCAAACAGAAGCTTGCCGCCACTTTGTTGCCCATTCGGAGTGTTGGCGTGCAAGGCGATGGCCGCACCTACAGTTACGTGTGTGGCATCTCGAGCGAGAACGATCCCGACTGGGAAGACATTATGTACCTAGCTAAACTAATTCCGCGCATCTGTCGCAACATCAATCGAGTGTGCTACATTTTTGGCGGACTGGTCAAAGAAACGATACCGGACTTGACACCAACGTACCTCACGCCGAATGTTATTTGCACATTAAGGCATGCTGATGATGTCGCCACGACTGTAAGTATCTTATCTCTCCTTATTACTAGTCACATAAGCGGTTGCAAGAAGGCGGCTTTTCTTATGTATGACAAGCTGCTGATACAACAACCGGAAAGCATACAATTACTAAGAGAACACTTTCGTTAACTTTGAGCTTAGTTACGAAGCTACATCTTAGAGAACATTTCATTGTACATGTTTTGTTTTTGATTGTTTTTTTACTGATGTATGTTTTGTTGTGGTAGGTGTTACAAAATGCTGGCTACCTTGAGTTGATAAGCCAAATGCCGGTCATTTTGCTGCCAATCCACTTCGACAGAGATCAAGCACTGCGAATACCGTCGTGCCAGCGATCGATCGTTTTAAGGCCTTTCATCACGCACGATTTCATGACTGGCTTACCCGCCGCGCCCGGAAAACATCTGCCTTTAGACGTAACGCATACCATTGTCAAGCAAGCCCCCAAACACATGTTAATTCTTCTTGTTTCATCCAATTAGGTTGTACAAAAAATGGCATGCGACGTATCCCAAGTTCCTGGCATATCGCGAGTACTCTATGACGTCACTTCGAAGCCTCCCGGCACGACGGAATGGGAATGATTCGTGCTTGTAGCGAACTAACCAATCTTCAAACAAACAAAAAAAAAATACAAAACGAAAACATACAAAAAAAGCATGCATCAACTTACTACAATACTACTTCTCTACAAACACACCAAGCAAAATTCAACACACTTATAAACAAAACAAAAACAATTTATTTGCACGTGTTACAACGTAAAAGTCTTCAATATAATTATTAAATAATTACTGAAATCATACTTTACTGGTTGAATTGAATCGAATTGCAATCGCCAATCACGGTGGGCAAACAATGGATATCATTTTTTAAATTCGTTTGATTTGAATCGAGTCATTGCACCTTCAGACAACTATACTGCTATTTATGGACTTATTTGTTTTGGTTATTTTTTTAATTCATTAATTATTAACTAATATTATTATCACTTTGTTGACTGTTAAGTGATCATATGCGGAAACGCTCCTATCTATTGAGATTAATTTTGAATTACCCATTGGCGGGAACGCACTCGCTCAAAAACAAAAACAAATCGAACGGAATGTAAAAAAAATAATTACCGAAAAAGTGAAAATGAGAAAATAAAGAAAGCTAATTAATTTATCCATGCAGAAAGTATATATTTGTATATGTTGATCAAATGATATTGAGTTTCTTTAAGTCTCTAAACATTTTTGTAACATTTTACTGTTGAAATTGTGGTTTTGTGTTTCATACTTTTGCAATTTTGCTTTCGTTCTCGAATCCTTCCCAATTTCTGAACATAAATCAATACGACTTGTGCATCAATAATTTAAATTTCATGTAAAGTGATTTTATTATAAACAAATTCATTTCAATACCAATAAGTGTTTTGTGTTTTACCTATACTTTCCTAATTTCATTTACAACATTGTAGGCGAAACAACTACTGATTTTGCCACTGATAAAATAATAGTACCTTATCAACCGACGTCTTGCACTACCCATCTTACTTGCGAGTGCTACTATACCTTTGAACCACATCGTTTTGAGCTAGTTCTTACTAGTACTATTGTCCTGGCCGTTTAGTGAAAAGCAAATTAGTAAATAGTTTACTGCATACTGCAGAAATAGATGAGTTTCTCACTAGCTCAACGTTGGAATGTAGAGTTTACTAAGTAAGTTCTAATAAAAATAAACTGAATACATTTTTTTTCTTTATCTCCAATAGTTTGCGTTCTAAGGCGGTTTGTTTTTTTCTGTTGTGTTTCTCAAATATTGGGAAATCTCTAACATTGACGACTATATATTGTGCGAAATTTCAATTTTTGGACCTTTTCACATTTTAATAGAGTGTATAACGTTGAGTCCGAGAAAAATGCTCGCTTTTGACTGCAAAAAACATTGACTTTTGAACTTTCTAATTTAATAGGGTGTAAACTGACGCGTAGAGTATTGTGCCCATATGAGCATTATATTGGGCGCCGTTTTTCTGCGACGCCGCACTTTCTCATCAATGGAATTTTAAAATAAAAAAGAACGAATAAAAGAAAAGTAAAGCAAAACATGGATCATGAATAGCCAAAAAGGACGGGAGGTTTAAAATGTATTTGCAATATAACGAG
>JARJDT010010845.1:0-13528 GCA_030264655.1 Leptusa sp. GC000079
AATAAACAGGGAAAATGGGCGAAATCTCATTCACATCGAAGGCATATTGCAAGCTAATGCTGCACGCAGCGAAATATCCTCATTGCACCGTCAATGGCCTGCTTTTAGCGAAACCAATCGCCGGCAATGCAAAAGGCAAGGAAATTGAGGTTGTCGACGCAGTGCCTCTGTTTCACATCGCGATCAATTTGATCCCCATGGCGGAAATCGCACTAACACAAGTAAGAACTCACACATAATCCACAAGTTATACTGAAAATTAATTAATTTGACTCTGGTATAGATTGAGCAGAGAGTAGCCAAGGAAGGCCTAGTCATTGCTGGCTACTATGTTGCCCATGAAAACTTCCGAGACAACTGCATTGAGAAGGCGTACCATCGAATAGCAGAGAAAGTTGCCGAGTATTTTCCGCATTCAATTGTCGTCGTTGTTGATAATCCCAACTTGAATTTGGCTTGCATGGACAATATCGCTATCAAAGTTGCCCAATGCAATGAGGGCAAGTACAAGTTGATTGACATGCAGAGAGTTTACTTGAAACCGGATTCCTGTCTGGATATCTGCACTGCTTTGGTCAACAACAGAGCTTATGAGGATTTGTCAGATTTTGATAATCATCTTGACGATGTCTCTGTTGATTACATGAATGAGGACTTGAATGAAACAATTGATTCATTTTATTAAACAATTTTCATTTAGGAAATAGTATAATTGTATTATTAAGTCTGTGGATAATTGCAAATGGCGACTGGAGTTTGCTCTCCAGTAATTTATAATAGGAATCGTAATGGGTGTTCATTTTTAAATGGTCAATTTATTTAAATTTTTAGAAATAATAAAACTTAACATGCTTATCAATTGATGTGAAATAAGGGCACTTCTAATGCTATAATTAATAGGTACATTCTGTCTCACTCTTTGCTTTCAAAAAATGTTTGAAACTAGTTTACAATAAAACAACAAATAACATTAACATGGTGATAAAATCCTAATACGTTTTTGTCTCATATAAAAATGCTTTCTTTGTGTTAGACAAAATATTAAAATCTTGTGCTAATATTTATATACAAATTGTTTGATGCTCTTTTTCTAATCTACTTGTAATTTATTGTGTGTCGTTGTAGTTTTCCTATTGTAAAATGAAATTAATTGTGTTAAGGGTGTCTTGCTAAAATGTGTATTATGCTGAGCAATTATTAATATGTATATGTTTCATTAAATTTCTCTTCAACTATCACTAAACACATCTAAAGTGTCCTAAAGCGCTAGGTGCGCAACCAAAAAAGGCAAATCTTCCTGTATTTCTTCAATTCCTCGCAATTGATTCAAATTTCATCACAAGGGGTGGAAAGCAAGCCGAAAAGTAAAGTTTTATGCGCGTAAATTCAGCTTATTCGCCACCCCTCGTTTCCTCATCATAAAACGACAAGTTGCTGCTTTTTGCGGTTGGATAGTCTAAAACGCACTTACTTTGATACGAAAATAAATAAATTGCAATTGCTTTCAGTTTCGAATACCTAGAATGATATGCTTGATGAGTGTGTCGCGGCTGGCTTCGGATTCGTGATTTCCGCGCCTGCATAGGTAACAAAAGTATCGAAAAACATCGTCGGCGGCGGCGGCGTGGAGGGAAGTTGATGGAAAGCCGGCATTGTTAACAAAACTAGAGCACTACACCATTTCCAGGTGCAGTTCGGAAAACATCATCAAATGTAGCTCAGATTAGTCAAATGTATTTCATTTCGAGTTAGTCAAATGAAATTTACAAAGCGTCAATTGTAATACTAAACCAAGAGTAGAAAAGGGAAAATATTTGTATTTTTTAGTTGTTTGTTTCTAAACTACTTTGACTAATCTGAACTAGAATGAAATAAAATTGCTACTTTCCGCAATCAAGTTGTTCAATTCTGAACTACAATTGGAAATGGTGCAGTAGAAGTGGATCGAACAAGTGTAACAAGTGTGCGAACCCGCCCAGTCGGCGTTACGTGCCGGTGACTTCATTCAGCGTGAGCGGCAAGTGCCGCGTGACCGTCGGCCCGCTGCGTGAAGTACGCCGCCGGACGGGCGACACGGGCGGACTGCATTGTGGACTCGCCGGCGCGGTCAGCGTGCCGCTGCCGCCGACGCCCAGCAAACTAAGATCAACGCGCGACCCAGAGCGGGATGGCGGCGCCGAAGCGGCCGACGAACCGCCCGTGTACGAGTGCAGCCCAGCGGGGCCGGAGCGCGCCCGCATGCTAGTGACGCTCGGCGAGCGCGACAGACTGGCGGCGCGCTCCGCCGACGGCGTGCGACTATCGCGGCGTCGCGAGCGACGCTCCTTGGCGGCGCTCGCCGCCGTGCGACACACGCCCGTCGGGCATTGTTGGCCCATTACGCAGCGGCCGTCGCAGATGGCGCGCGAGAGGATTAGCTGCTCGTAGTTGTTGAGCATCTGCGCGCATTGCTCTTCGTCGTGCGTCACCAGCGCCAGACTGGGGAAACGCTCTTTGAGGCGACGTCGTTCCTGCCAAGACAATTCAATTCATAATTTAAACATTTTAAACTAATTAAGCAAAATAAAAAACAACAGATTTACTTCGAAAAGTTTCAATTCTTCGTAGTCTTGCAGCTGTTTCTGGAAGCCTAGGTTGGGGTTAGCGACTGCGCGACCAGCACGCACCACTTTCAACGCTTCCTTCCAGGGTAGATTCGTGCAGGTCATTATGTATGCTACGGCGACTGTCACACTCCGCGACATCCCCGCCAAACTGCATTGCAAACAAGAAATTTCTTCATTGATTAAAATCGACACTTAGATTATTATAGTGTCAAGCAGTGACATCTTCACACAGAATTATTTTCAACACTTTAATTACTTACTATATTATTATGCCAATAAGTGTCAAAATGGCGGATAAATCGGCCATTTTGTTGTCTGTTGGAAAACAAAATGGCCGATTTGTCCACCATCTTGACCTTTAAAGCCATAACTATAATGGATTCGTGTTTTACACGTAATTTTCGATAATTAAGATGTTAAGAAAAATGCTGTGCGCATTAAATTGTAAATGTTAACTTACCAGTGGATAAGCACATTGCCTTCGCGTAACCGCGCCGCGTGTATGAAATCGTTGCAGACGGGAAAATACTGCGTTAGATTCTGGTCGGGCGAATCCGACGCGAGCACACACAGATAGTGCTTGTCCTGCAAAAACACCAAAAGCAAAGCCATCTCAAACACAAACGACAAAAACCACAAGAGAACACAACAAAATGACGAAAGCCTTTTAACGTCGAGAATTGCCAGCTGCGAATTGAAAGGCTGCAAACGACGCTAGGGAACAACTCGAAAAACTCGAAAAAGCCACAACAAGGATAATGCGACAAATGCACACGAATGCACTCCTTAAACTTGCATTTGTCAATTTGCACTCGGGCAATTTCAAATTTCCTTTAATCGCATCGTTTCTATGCAAATTGTGTCACTCGAACATTCAAAAAGGCGCAAAATTTGTGTTAAATATTGAAAATTATCGACTTACAGTGTGCATGCGTCGTGCTGTATCATGCACGGCGAGGATATGTGTGATGTTGTGTTTGTCAAGTTGCGCGGCGTCCTTCGAGTCTCTGTAGTTGCCAATGAATAAACCCGGCAACACCTGAAACAACCCCAAAGTTCAATCAATTAATAATTAAAAGTATATCAAGTCACGATCAAGATCGCAAAAACTTTTCTTCTACGCACTATAAATTTCAGCGTTTCACCTTTAAGTCTCGGATTTGCGATAAATAAATTAACGCGTATCTTTTCACTGATAAAACTTCCAAACTGACTAATTTATGCGTTTGACGACGATCCGAAGATGACTAATTAATTCATTCATCACTTTTTAAGTTAATCAAAGTTTTAAAAATGATAAATACAAGATTACACTAGTTAATGATTTCAAATGTCTATAAATAAAGGTTGTTAATTAATTAATTAACACTCATCAGTCAACAACAACCAAGAACAATGGGTAAGACGATAAATAATTTTTAAAAAAATTGGCGGGGATCAATTTAATCTTTTTTTTCGATTTTGGTCTCCAGTTTTACATAAATCGGTAAATTGATTATCGTATTTTACAGATTTCAAACACTTAAGTCATTTATTACTTGCGCTATTGCTCACAACGCTATCTGCGCCAATGATCGAAGCCCAAGACATGGAATGCGCGACTGACGCCCTCTGTCAACAAATAGTCCTGAATCATTCCGTGGAACTGAAAACGCATTGCGTCTACCTGAACATAATCTTCCGCAACATGTCCGAATCAGTGCTATCCGTGGGCATCTTCCGCCTGTGCAACCGCACGATAATCCTCGACATGTCAAACAACGGCATTCAGCTGATCAAAGCCGGCGCCTTCCTGGGCATGGGCGCACTGAAAGAGCTCTACTTGGCCAACAACCTAATCGACACCATTGAACCAGGCACCTTCCACACGCTCACCAACCTGGAAGTGTTTGTTCTAACAGGCAACCAACTGAAAACGATCCCAGAATACGAATTCACCAGCAAAAAGATGCGCTATTTCAATCTAAACAACAACAAAATCGAGCGCATGCCCGACACGGCACTACTGAACCTGCGCAATGTCGACCTGGTGGACCTGTCATTGAACAACTTGGAGAAAATCAGCGCCATCGCTCTGTGCAACGTGAAACCAGGAGCGAAAATCATCTTAAGCAACAATCAACTGGAGAACATCTCAATGGTTTTTAACATTTCGACAAAGAGCAACAAATCGAGCGTGCTGGAAGCGAGCGGAAATATTTTAAAACACCTAAACAACGAATCATTCGGGGATTTTCACAAACTCAGGTTAGTTGTCTTGGATCTGGGTTTTAACTTTATCAGCGATATAACAAGCAACACTTTCAAACAATTCAACACATTGCGCGCGCTTCATCTCGGACATAATCGCATTGAAATGCTGCAAAGCGACACGTTTAAGCCGCTAGTGAACCTCAACACGCTCGATTTGTCTTATAATCGATTGACGCACAGCATCTTCGAGCTCAAGCTGCCCGACGCCGTCAACAGTCTGAATTATAGCAATAATCTCATCGAGTTTTTCAACGACTATCACTGGAAGACGCAGATGAAGCGCCGCTACATGTCGCTGGATATCAGCAACAATTCGTTGAGTTACCTCGATCCGAGTCGCCTGTGCAAATTCATTTCGCGCGTGCAATTGGCTTACAATAATTGGACGTGCGACGTGCTGTATGGGATTGTGCGCAATCTGGAGATGCGCGGCATTCGAGTGGATAACGGCTACGATTATCGGCAGGCGAACATCAACGGGATACCGTGCAAGATGGGCATAAACAAGCTGCTCGATCCTAGGCTCGAACATCTTATTGAGTTGCGCAACAAGGAGAAGGAGCCGCCTGTTGCGGACACAATCAGCGATGATGTGAATAATAATGCTTCTTCTGTTGCTGTTCCCGGTTATGGACAAGGACAAGATGATGCACAAACGGCTCAAAAATTGAATAATCACGCGGGAAATTTACCGTATTTGTGCGATTTCGTTTTTTTCCTCTCTATTTTCACCGTTTTATATTGAATTAACCTATATTATATCTGTCAAATTCCATGGACATATAAACTAATACAGGGGGAATCGGCCGGAAACGACTGAAGACTGCTTAGATTTGTAATGGAAGAAAAAGAGCTCGTTCGGAATGGAATCGAGCATGAAGATCAAACGTGACCTTGATGCTCGATTCTACGGCGAACGAGCTTTAGTGGCGTTAGTTGGCCCTAACGTAATTTGATGTAAATTTCCATGTTGATTTTGTTGATAATAAACGAATTCTGAATAAAATAAACATGAACATACCGTATGTATACCAAACGTGCGTCCTTTCTCCTCGATAGAAGACGGTTTGCGTATTGATGCGCCGTCCGCGATGAATGAAAACATGTCAAGCGATTGGGCTTTAATGCTTTGACTTGGGTGCCGTTGGTGCTTGATGCGTGACTGACTGTGAATGAATGACAATGATAACTAACTGATGCCAAGCAAATCCAAGCAAAATCAATCATTGGACTATTTCGCTGCACTATTTATGCGAACAAAACAAAGCCACAAACACATTTACAGCAATAAAACGGAGAAAACTAAGAAATCAATAAATTGCCTTGTGTATTTTACTAAAGTATGAAGTATGTAAAATACACAATATACAAGATGTTCCCAGTATACTGCATCATTGCAATGATTGAAATTGAGAAAAACAAGTAAAAAACATGTGGCCACTTTCCTAGTTGCTAATTTTCCTCCACATACACTTCGTTTTCGTTTATTCGTTATCTATCCTTCGAAATCTACCAACCACAAACTCATAACATGCGATATATTTGATTTGATTTGAAACTTTTGAAGAAAACAAAGCAAAATACGCAAACAGGTTCAAAATGATTTTTCGACGACCGACTAGTGTTTTCAAGTGCAACATTGGTTGCCTACCGTCGGGAATGTCAAAATTTTTCTCTTTTCAAACGTCAAACACGCAAAAGGCAAATTAATTGAAATCAAACTTTGGCGGTTGCTGTGCAGTAAAAAGTAAAGAGCGCTTATTGATGAATGTGTTTTTAATTCAATTTGTCGCCGACACAAATAACGCAAAAAGCAACGCAGTGCAAACACAACACACAACAAAAGCAAAACGCGTCGAGTGGAAATCCGTGTAACGCAAATGAAACTTGGAGAGAGAAAAATATGAAGTATTAATTGCAATTGCGTGTTACCCACAAATAAGTTCTATTTTTTAATGCATTTTATTTAGTTTTAAGTTAGATTGCATGCAATCCATCAATTGCATAACAAAACAAATATAAAATTATGTTGAAAAAAAAGAAAAAAACATAAGTGGTAATTTGTATACGTGAAAAAATTGTACAACTTGATGGAATAAAATTTATCGGAAAATCGAACGCTTGAAATTCATACACGAATCCGAGCAGGCGTGAATATAAATTATTAATTAAATAACCCCAATTGCTTTCGCACTTTTTTCCTTTCTCTTTTTATTTATTTACCCAAAAAAAAAAAAGTATAAAGTGTTGCATAATATTTGCAAATTGCAAGAAGCAATTTTGCTAAATTTATGGTTTGTTTACGTACGTCGTACATACACAAACCAAAGAATTCGCGAATAGACATCGTAAAGAATCAAATATGGCAAAAACAACACTTCATCACATGTGTTCTCTTCTATTTCTTGGAAATTTTCAAGAAGTTTCGCTATTTAAAAATCTCAACTTTCTTTTTATAGTGAAAATTAAAGTAAAGATTTGTTATTTGTCGATTGCGAAAAAATTAAATTGGTGCATTACTAACCTTGTTCATTCCATTTCCCATGGTGGCTGGGACGCGCGCGTGCTTAGCGTCACATGTCTTACTAGCCGCCGCATTCTCGGCACTTGTGCTGGAGGCAGCAGTGCGCCGCGAACGCGACGGTGGCGGCGCCGCCGAGTCTGCCCTGCTCGTGCTCGCGCTTACCTTGCGCGTCGTCGGTCGATACAACAGGACGAGGTTCCACCTACCGCCACCACTACCACCACCACCACCCTCCGACGATATCATCCTAATTTGGTCAAATTTTCAAAATTAACCAAAATCGCATTTTTAAAGATTTTTCAGTCTTAATAATTATTGTTTTTTGAAATAATTTATAGATTAATTTGCTATTTTTTAATTAGTTTGTTGGTGCAAAAGTTGTATATTATGCACATGTGCAAAAAGTGCGACTTTTTTTTAGTGAAATCTGGGGAATTTCGTATTAAGTTGGTGTTTTGCGCTGTTGCCGCTGTTTTAGATTACATTTGCCGCCTAATAACTTATTAATAACAGTCATTAACTTTGTTTGACATGGAATCATGGAAGATTTCGATTTTTCCCTCCAACTTTTTGCTTCAACATGTTATTATTTGTCGATAACGTCGTCGCTCGACTCTCAGTTCTTAGCAAATTCGTTTTTCGTGTTTAAAACATTGATACAAGCAACAAGCAAACATTTCAATGACTCACCGTTCATAACGACATTGTGCGCAATGATCATCGTAATACTCTTCGTCATCTTCACTACTCGCATCGTCGCGATCACGATCAAATCTGCTGAAAAGCGCGCGTCCAAACTTTAACACTTTGCGTATACTTTTGATTGTCATCGTCTCGACGAAACTATTTGAATTTGAAAACGGTTTGCGAGTATTGCTTTCAAGCAAAACAACCGTGTTGACCAACAGCCAACACGTAACTACGACAATAATACGACGTGTTTCACCCCTAATACAAAGTTAATATACGTCGCCGTCGTTGCCCTAATTCGAACATAATAATAATGAGTTCAGGCGATGTGTTTCGTGCTTTCACTTTATATTCAGACTAATAACACATAACGCAGCGCATAAAACATAATGAAGCATCGATTTCGCCTAGCCCTGCAGAACACACCCAACAAAACATGCTCGATCTATTTATTATTCATCACATTTATGCCTATAATGTCGATAAATAATTTATAATGACTTGCACAAGTTGCACCTTTTGTGCAATGCGTTTCCGCCGGTCGTCATTTATACATTTATGAGACAACAGTGCAAGCTTACCGCTAGAAGTTAATAATTTATGATTATATCGATTGATTATTAAACTATTCCACGTTTGCAATGGTTCTAGAAGGGTTAAAGTTCGAAAAACAGGTTGAAAACTAAAGTAAAATCAAAAGTGAAGCACTTTGGATTTTATTGTAGTTTTATCGTAGGCAACACTTTTTACTGCTGAAGTTGTTGTTCTGTTTGTTAGAGTGCGCCACAATGTTAATGGTGAGTTGGTTAATGCCCAACTAGAATCAAGGCGAGATAACGCGAAAACGGCCTCTCCTTAGAGCATAAGCTCGCCGTTATTCGAGTTAATCATGTTACAACCAATGAAGTTGATAGATGGCGTATATTCAGTATACACGCTATACACGCAAACTAATATACATCGGATTAATCACGTGATGATTCAAAAGATCGACCGGACCCAGATCGCACTTTCACTGATTCCGACTTTGTTCACTGTCGTTACTTTGCGTAAATATTTCTGCAAAACTTAATGGAAATGGAAACGTGTCATGTTCATTAGTCCATCTGTTTACAAACGTGCGTTTTATGCACATTCCTCATAATATGCAACGCATGCGATTGCAATTTCAATAAATTTAATCAAAACAAAATCAATATTGATTGAATTAAACAGTTCGAGTCTCGATCAGCACAGT
Organism: Leptusa sp. GC000079; assembly: GCA_030264655.1. Taxonomy (NCBI): domain Eukaryota; kingdom Metazoa; phylum Arthropoda; class Insecta; order Coleoptera; family Staphylinidae; genus Leptusa; species Leptusa sp. GC000079. Next base: position 9,311 of record JARJDT010010845.1, read on the forward strand.
CAAAGAGAGGAAAGTTGTTATAAGCGAGTTCAATTGTAGTTTGTAATGGTTTGAGGCAAATAAAACAGTAGATATGCGGGTCACAGATGGTCGCTCAGTGTCTTTATAGGTCGCATCAGCGCCTCCAAGCCACGAAAAGACAAGATTAACGCGCACGACAAACTACGAAATCTTTGAACTTGCCCTATCAGAAGTTGGCTCATTATGTAATTTAATGATCGTAAAATTATTGTTTAAACATCGTTTCGTGGCAGGAAATTGCCTTGCCCTTGCGGTTTATTCACACCAAAGTCAAACTTCAAGTGCTTGTGAATCATTTGCGAAATCGCAAAAAATTAGTGTTACTCATTTAAAATTTTGAAACATAATAGCAATCAATCAAATTAACGAAGCGCATTAAGCAGCAAATTCATTAACAGTATCAACAGTTAAATGAATTAAACTGACTTATGATGTTGATGAGTAATTAAAACTCAAAACAAAGAGATAATTAGAGCAAAGAAACGAAATTCGCATAAAACAAGTGCAATTATTCTCTCATTGAATTCTATTATTCATTCTTTTCAATAATCAATTTATCAATAATAATTGTTAATTGTTAATAATTTGCCTAGTTGTTAAATTTAAACATTAACATTTGCAGGTTGCTAATTCAATCAAAAATGCGAAAATAGTTAGAGTGGCAGAATATCAACAGGAAGGGAACAAAGAAAATAGTCGCCAATTAGCGGTGAATAATTTCTATAATTTTATTGATAAGATGCGCTACCAGCATGCGTCTAGCGACTTGTTATCATGATGAAATGTTTCATGTTAGTTGTTAAGTATAGTGTTAAGTTAAGAATGGATGACAATGCAGGTACTAATCAATTGAACGAATGAACATAAACTATGATAAATAAACTGTGCAGCGGAGACTCAACAAAACTTTCTGACTCTATTCGTGGTTAAGATTTTAGATAATTTTTAGAAAATAAAAATCATGTATTGTGGGTTGCGCCAATGCATTTTACTTGTACTATTAATTTAAAGGTGGCGCCACTTAAATAAGTTTAAATGGTTTAAATTGTACATGATTGCATACCTTTCTTCTCTATGATCAGAAAGTAAAAATGAAAATTGTTAAAAATGGAAACAATTTGATTGTTTGTGACGTTTGTGTTAATTGTTTCATTTGACATGTTGCTATTAGCAAATATGAGCATGAAACATGAATAGAGAACAGATGTTTCGTGCTTATTAGTATTTTTTTAGTTTAATCGATATTTCTAATCAAAATAGAAAAAAACACTGCTAAAAATATAGAAAAAGCAAATGTTGATGTAAAACTGGTGCCGTAAACGGCGAACGAGTTGTTTTCAGCGCACGCTTTGCACTTATAAGGCGGCAAATCAATGAATCCATTTATAGACAAATTCAAATTGCAAATTCAAATGAAAAGTCCACAACGAAAATGAGTAATTTCAAGTTAAAACTACACTTTACATTTATTAGTAGAAATATTCGTCGCCAAAAATTTAATAAATTGATTCATTCAACAAATTCAACATTGAAAGCGAATCGATGACTAATTTTTAAAACTTTTCTTTCGCGTCGCATAATATTTGTCTGTTAATGTCAATATTGTCTTATTTCCCTGCATCTGTGTTATCTTATCATTTTGTATATTATTTATTTGTGTAGTTATCTTTCTAAAATGAGGCGTTTTCATGTTACAAATTGGTTAAACTAACCTAAATTTTTGTAACAAAAATATGTAACCGTTTTATTTTCAGTAACCAAAATGAAATGCAAGCATCTGTGACGTCATCATTTCAACTAAAAATTTGGTTGGTTAGTGAATCAAGTAACCAACCAGTTACCAAACGTTAATCTTACTACTAAACCTAAACCTACTCCAATATAAAGTTTTCAAAACCAATAAACTTTGAATCCTTGATAAGAAATTATAGAAAAATGGCTCAAAATGAAAAATTCAAAATGTAAACTTGCAAAATATTTGGTAAATTCATAAATTATGATTGGAAAGTGGGGCGCGCATTCGCCGACCGTCGCGGTTCGCGTCCGCGGACTCTCTTGCTCTTTCGCCTCCTTGCTTAGACTTGCCAAGCGCAAGCAGTTGCTAGTGTGGTCTGCTTCGAACCGGAGTCACCGGAATTTAAATACAACTCGTAAAAAACACATCGTCTACAAGTTGCGTGCCGAGCCACACAAATAATACACAAATAAACAATTAAGTGCATTTATAATCGCGCGCGTGTTTTCTCGAAAAGTTTACAAAGCGAAATTATTAAATTGAAATAAAATAATGGCGACTAACCGAGCGACCAAGAGTGGATTTGCTGCCGAAGCCCAACGAAAGGTATGTCTGCTGCCCACGAGTTTACACAAGAGTTGAAGGCGAAACCATTCAAGTTTCTTCGCTTCTTTTCTTATCATCGCCACAATTATCAAGTGGCATTCTTTAAACTCACAAACGAAACAAATCAGAGAAATAACGTCAAATACATTTGAAGAATCAACAAGTATTTTTTTAAATTGAAAGAGCAAATAAAAATGATGACTTTGTGTTTTCTGCGAATTCTTTCGCAATTTGCGGTGGGAAAAAACAGACGAGACGAGACGAGGTTGCATTTTGCATTATTTGCACGCATTCTCATGCATTCCAAGTCTAACTTTTAATAACTGTATTACTAGCATGTAACATGACATAAAAACATAAGTATGTAGATAAAAGAAGTTAACAGGAATCTCAAGGCTGTCGTTGTCTCTTGCCGTTGAACCAAAACCACTTTTGTAATTCAACTTTCAACTGAATTTAAACGATAATTGCCCTTATTAAATGTGCAAATTCACATAAAAACGCATTAAAAATATACAATAAACAGGTAAACAATAACAGGGAGAGTCCTGTTCTTCCTGTTTTATTTTGCCAGTGTTAGTGCGTGCGTAGGGATGCAGGAAAGCCTGGATATAGGTCAGCAGAAGCAGAGAAAATCAATGATCACACAATGCGAGCTTCAACGAGTCTCGGGAAACAGGTTCAAGTTCAAGAAAATAGACGAGAAATAACGAGAAAAATCGAGAAATATCGAGAAAATTAATAAAAACACGCAAGAAAGAAATTTCTTGTCTCGATATTTCAAGACGAGACAAGAATTCTTGACAAGCAACACTAAAATTTCAGTTTAAATCTCAATCGTAAACGGAGATTATGCACGCGATAAACTCAGACGATTAAGATTAAGCTCATAATGATTTGGTAATTAAAATAATTATTCTCGCTAAAAATATGAATGACTTGTATGAACAAATATTCGATTTTGTTCGCAAACGGAAATAGGAAACCGCGTAAATTCATTTCGCATGTTAATCACCAAGCGAGCAACTGATAAATTGTTGATGAATTATTTATAACAATTTATAACTGTTAAACAATAAGAAATTAACTAATTTTTGACAAAATTAAAGTTATAAACGTGAAATGTGTAATCTATCAATAAATTTCGATGCATTAAGAACGCATCTAATTTGAATGAGTCACTAGTTAGAATTTATTCAAGTTACAAGTGTGTTTAAATTCAAAATGACGTAATTTTCAGCCATATAAGTACAATAAGCACATTGCTACCGAGTGTTTCATTGCCTCATAAATCGTAACATTTACATTGAAATAGCTGCGAGCAGTTTGGAACACTCAACATTGTTGAAACACAAGCACACAAGCAAAAACCCGTTGCTTGCTGCTTGCCTTAGCAGTTTAGCCATACATTTGGCGTTTGCTATGGCTCAAAATGGTTTGAAGACCATTTATGGTCGTAGCAAGCACATTATACGATTACGCATTGCATCATTTCAACTGATTTCGACAATTCAACTGTTTTCTATCGATACGCTTGCGCTTTTTATACATTACCATGCTCAATTCGATCGGCAACTTTATGAAAATCACATTTCTAGCTTTAAACAATTGGCAATTAGCTGTTTTAATCAACAAATTAAAATTTCCTAACGAGTTATGATGTGGTTATGGTAAGAGAGGAATAAAGCGCGGGAGGTTTCTAGTGAATTCTAGGGGAGACTGCAAAGGTTCGGTTGCCATCACTCGAAACATGAATTTGAAAATTTCCAATAAAACTTTTGTATTTTGGTATTAAATAAAGCTTAATTCTTGATTTGACTGCAATTAAAATGTTATATTTACGTTTCAAATCGCAG
>JARJDT010010871.1:0-21079 GCA_030264655.1 Leptusa sp. GC000079
TACCTACCCTAATGTCGCATTGTGGACGCATTTTAATCAAGAATCAAATTTTTTATTCTTCCTTTTCATGGGAGGAGAGGGCAAGATTCTACGCTAAAAATCTTCGGGAAGTACCGCAAGCCCTCGGGGGAAAGTAGCTGTTAGAAGTGTGCGGCACTTTCGACACGTTTCTGGACGGATCTGCAGTTAATGCTGGTGGCATGTACGCGCGGAAGCGAGATATATTCGTGAAGCGTTTCTTTTGCTCGAGGTGTAATGTAGGTGGTGAAGTAGAGTGGTTGAGAAGTTGAATCTGGAGGAGAAAGCAGAATGAGTTTCTGATGGTATCGGCGCCATCGAATTGATTCCGCATTTTGACCTCGAAGCGCGCGCGAAACTTGCTTGCTCTCGATTTAAATACAAGCCCATATTTCACCGACACATCTGATACCGTCAGAAATCGAATTTCCTCCGCTTTCCTCCTTTCGACTAATGAATTATTGTAATTTGATGCGGGCATAAATATGAAGTGTCTGCGTGTGCCAGTGGAACGGAAAACGGAAGTAGAGTCAACTACCACATCATCTACCGGGTGTTATAAATTTGCGAAAATTGCCCCTCACCCCTTCAATAATATTGCATAACGCATTGGGGTAGTTTTAAATTTTGGAATTAATTACGAGATGCACATATGTGCACCATGTATAGTAAGTGCTCAAAATGACGAAGGATTGGGTTTGGTTGAGAATATAAACTCAACTCAGCTGGTATATGTATTTACATGTTTATCAGGGCAGACGGCAGGCGGTGGCGGCGGCTCGACGTTGGCGCACGGCGATTTATTGGCGCTATTCGTGTAATGTAATGGTGCGAGGAACCGGAGACGGATACGGGGCTAACTTGTGTTGACTGCCGCCCGGGCGCCCTGCCGCGTAAGAGATTGATAATGCGACCGCCACTTTCACACAACCCAGCCCGCCAACTTAATTATAATCAACGCCTTTTGGCGAAAGCGCGCAATATGCTGCTGCTTCATACATTCATCTATCGCTTTGTACGAGTGCATGAAAGGAGCCGAGATGTGCGCTGGCGGTCTGTGTCAGATTTCGGGCTTCGCCTTGTGGCCGAATCGATTAGAGCCAAATAAATAGCAACTTGTATATTAATATTTAGTCTTTGACATGTTGGGCAAGATCCGAATTGTAATTTTCTCAAAATTTGCTTGTTGCAGAAACAATGGAGAAGCGGAGTAGTGGTAACAACTGCAGTGGTGATTATGGTGATTGCACGTCTGCATGGTCCGACACCGCAATTTTCCACTGCGGATAATCCCACAGCAAAGGAACCGAGTATCCTCGCACGCTTCCTCACGTTTCTTTACTTGCCGGTGCTAAACGTGGGCCTCCTATTGTTCCCGCACAGCCTGAGCTTCGACTGGGGCATGGACGCAGTGCCGAGACTTAGGCGGATTAGTGACGTGCGCAATTTCTATTCGGTGATGTTCTATGCGGTTGTTGCGATGCTCGTAAAATACAGTGTGAGTGTGTGGTGCAGATGCGTCTTGCAATCAAAGTTGTCGGTGAAATTGGAGCGGCCGGAGCGGCGAACAGGAAGGCAATCTTCGCCGTGCATGATTTGCCTACGCGACGTGCCGGAATTACATTCGACCGCCTGTCGCACGAATAACAACAACAATAGTCCGTTCGTGACGTGCTCGTGCTGGCGAACGTCGCCCACGAGAAGGCAACGCAAATTGCATGTGGAACAGGAAGCTGTGTCCGCATTGTCGTCGTCGGCGGCGTGCGCGTGCACCCTCTTGGTGTCGTTAGCCCTTTTGACGTTTCCGTTTTTGCCCGCGTCGAATCTCTTTTTCTATGTCGGCTTCGTGGTCGCCGAGCGTGTGCTGTACTTGCCTAGTGCCGGGTTGTGCTTGTTGTTCGGGCTGGGTGCTTCGAGGCTGTGGGGCAATAGGCGGTTTCGCCTACCGTTGGCGGCATGTCTATGCGTGACGCTGCTTACATTCAGCGCACGGACCATGCTTCGAAACCGCGACTGGACTAACGAGGAGTCCCTTTACCGTTCGGCTATCCCCATTAATCCACCTAAAGGTAAGCGACAAACAACTTTTGCGGTCTGCACATTATCCTTCACCGAAAACCTCTACTTCTACTTCTGGCAAAGGGTCTAACGTATGCTACCGATGTGAAGTCCAATGACTTCTTTAATACTGAGTGTTCCTCCTCATCTTATCTTAGTTAGGTTAGTTTTTCTAACAAACAAGAAAACAAGTAACAACACTATTAAGTGTTCTTCGTTGTTCGTCTCTGCAACAGTTTCGCATTAATATTTAATCTTATTTAACGCAAGCATGCGTGCGGACTTTCTGACGTCGAAACTATACGTTTCTATAAGTTGGCGGGCAGAAATGAAGAAGGCAACGAACGCTCCTCGTTCAATCCCATAGGTATAAATGAGCGAAGGAAACGCGGCAACTTTACTTAATCCAATTACTCATTTCTCAAGGATATCTTGTGCATTTCAACATCGCGTGATACATTAATCTATTTACAACAAGTCTCGAGCAATGTCAGAATCTGTTTAGCTCTTATTGTGGACTATGTGGACTCGCGTACATAGTATTTTTCGGTGAAATTACAACAATGCTGAACGCCAAACTGGATAGTTAGTTACAGAAACTTTTCGCTTAAAACCTTCGAAAATGTATGTCAAATCGTAGCCCAGGCGTTATGCATGTGACCATAATTCAGGCAATATAGTTTAAAGTTAAGTTGAAATGAAGTTTGCGATTCAATAATAAATCAACGCATTCGCATTTTCGTTTTGCTTCCTCGCATTCGTCGCGTATACCTGCTGAATAATAATTTTTGTAATTTCGATTCGTGATCAATACCATCTGTGCAAATTGCTAGAGTCATTACTGGAGGCGACGTCGTTTCAAAAAAACACTTTTCATTCACGATTCATGTGGAAAGTTGCAAATGAAACGCACGATCGTTTGCTTCGTACCGCAATTGCACTTTGCTCTAATCGTCGCTAATGTTGGTTCACGTAATGACTAAACATTGTTTGAGCTTGTCGTTGTATTTGTCGCTTTTATGTTGATTGCTTTGCTCACACTTAATTTTCCTTCCCATATTTCATATTCATGTTTTAACATTGTGTAGTAGTTTTTATCATTTTTCTTCGATTCTTCGTCTTGTAATCATCATCAGCACTCTTGGAGTTGAGTATTAATGAAATACGTTTTGATCTAAAGCGTCGTTAAAACAAACGCGCAACTATTTCAATTAGTGATTTATTATTCTTTAATAATTGAAAATCTTGCGGTTTTTCATATTTCAGCAGTCGGTTTATAGTCTGCCGAAGAGAAATAAGCAGCTAAGATGTAGTTTCGAGATACTTGTCTGGTTTGCTCCGAAAACAAAGAAAATACAGAATTGCGGAAATAAGCAAGCAATGCGGGTAAAGTGTTGTGGAGAACGAGGATGAGAGGAAAGGACCGGAGAATCGATTTCGGCATTTTCGCGGAATTTCATAATGCCTTTCCCTTTTGTTTCTTATGCATGCCTTCATGTTCTCTTGGATAGGCTTTTCCCAAAGTATTCAGACATAGACGTACAGGTTGTTCCCACACGCTAAGAACCAGTAGCACAGACGTATCTTACTATAAGTTAGAAGGAAGGTTGGTAACACTCGGTATATGGTATGTACGCGCGTTAACATGACTGTAAAGCTAACAAAAGCCTTCTGCATCGTTTTGTTTATCGAATTTTCGCTCGTAACGCTCTTTTTTGTATCCTGTTGCAGCGTACGGCAACCTGGGAAGCGTACTGAGCAGCCAAGGCAGGATAACAGAAGCGGAGTGGGCATACAGAAAGGCGCTCGAGTACCGACCCAATATGGCCGACGTCCACTACAATCTGTGAGTATTTTACAAACTTTAGGCGTGCTCGCCTCGTTGCGCTATGCATTCATTCGTTTTCACTTGATTTCGATATAATTAAGGTTTGTGTGCGGTTGCGGGCTGTTGTGGGACCGCACTTGCTGCCATCCTCCGGCCTGATACTGCTTATTATAAAACCATTACCAGCGGACCGTAATGGGACAGGAATCGTTGTTAGCGATGTGCGTTTCGAAAATCTAGGCAAATCTGTGCAGTGTTATATGTAGGTATACACAAACGCGCCTCTCGCTGGAAGCAGTTTCACTTCTGTTGGCGAGGGGCGATAAATAAAAGCGATTTATTTGAATGTATTGCTATGCCCGACTGGCAGAACATTCAGTTATACGTTCCATCGTCTGCCAGCGCAACGTGAGTGAACGGTGTGGCGTTGGTGGCGGCGGTGGGTAAGTTTTATGTCTGTTACGCGAGCCGGCAGCGGTTTTGGTTCGTGGGGGAGGGCGGCGGTATTGGTGGAATATGTGATGCGGACGTGAACGTGAATCCTGAAACGGATTCGAAAAACCGTTTATGCATGTACGTGGCGTTCTCGTTCAACCAACGTTTACACATGTTTAACACAACATTGATTGGAATTGCCCGATAGATATAGTTGCATCGTCGTCAACTATAGTTTACAATGTATTTAGGATAAAAGATAATCAGAATTGTATAATGTAACTTGAACAACAATAAGAATAGAACTTTTTATAACATACTGTGCGGTATTGTAGAACGGATGGTATTACAACATTATGTTGAGAAAATCCCAACTCGTTGCGTTGCAACATCGTCCTGTCCATTGAGGACAAAACACGAGTGCCTGCACATTGCATCGCGTTTCGTTTAGCCCGTGTAGTGTGTGTTATTTTTTATTGGAAACATAAATCATTTAACTAGAATGAGTTATGATGGCGCACATCCTCCATATATGTATTTATATCTTAAGCGCTTATCTTCTCTCTGATTGTGCCAAAAATGATAGCGTTGTGATTAATAGCTGGCTCGCTCGTTGAGGAGCATATCATAATAAAATTCTTTAGGACGATTAGGCCGTCTCGCAAGCAACTCTTCACTTGAAAAGGCTCTCCTTTTCGTAATTAGATTATAATCAATCAAAATATTTCTTCTAATAATATTTTTTCAACGCTCGTCAACGACGTCATCATATTATGAGATCTACGTATACAGCAAGTGGCCAAGTGCTGTTTTTCTGCAATTCTCTTAAGCGCGCCAAGCACGAATACTAAAAATCCAAAAAAATTAATGCTCTCTTTGGAGAGACTGCTGGAGATTTGGTCTGTTCCGTCGCGTTTAGTATTCGCATTCGGGATGGTTTTGTTGGAATGATGCTGGCTGGCATGGTAATAGAGTAATAAAAGTAGATTTGATTTGCGTTGCTTTAGTGGTTGGGCTGGGAATTCATAGAGTATAGTGCAGAATATGAAATATATGCGTGGTGGATGGGTCGAAATGTGTGTGTGTTCCGATTAAATTCGTTATGAATATGAAATGTTGACTGTTGAATTTTGTACGTTTTGCATTTTCGGCTAGGCAAATGAAATGGTTTTCGGTTGGCTTGGTCGGTCGAAAGGCGGTTGTTTCGGGTATGGGGTGCAAAGGCATCCCTGGACCAGAGTGTCTACTCGATATCGATGGACCGGCATGCCACAGCACGACGGACCAAATTGAAGTGTATAATATAAGCATTTAGCCGCGTTGGACGTAAGCATGTATAGGCGAGCGTCCGTCGGAGGATTACATCGGAAAGGGATTCATTCCGATGCGAAAATTCGCTCGGCGGAGACCGCACCACGCTGCCGGTTTAGCCTGATGCTCGTCTCGGGCAAGAGCAAATCGCAGTAGTTTTTGGACTCGAAGCGGTGATGTAGTTTATGGAAAGGGTTTTGCATCGACCCAATCCCTCTATTAAGCTCGGGCCGTAGTGATAACGGGTCAGCAATCCTTGCCTCCTTCTGTCCCATTAGAGGGCTCCGCATTGCTATCGGGTACTAACACACACATAAGACACCGTGTGCGTCAAACATATCCAAGTACATACAAATCTTCATTTTGGGAACATGTAAAAGGCAAAAGACAGAAACTTGTCCACGGTTCGAACATTTAATTGAATTTGCTCTTAAATAGTTTTCTACAAATACGTTACATGTTTCTAAAGTTTTCTTTGAATCAAACCTATACCGTTTTCTAGGTTACAATTGAATAGAAAGGTATAGATAGGATGTTAATAGCAAAGTCTGTTGGAACATTGAACATTGCCGAACATCGAAATGGGAAAGTACTATTAAGAGTAGAAGGTTTCTCGACTTTGGCTGCATTCGATGCGATAACCCCAAATACGACGACGAAATGGGCAACCCCAACCCAAGGCTCTTTATCTCCACCTAGCAACATGCCACAGATTGCTTCTGCTTCGGCTCTCTCTTAATCTAATCTAATCTATTCTCAATAAATAATAGAGGCTCGTGGCATTAAATCTACTTCATTATCGACAATTTATCGGATTAAGACCCTCTTGCTTTTGATTTGCATGAAATAGTTCGCAATTTGTAGTATTGTGTCCTCGATCATGGGGTTCTCCCCCTACTTTCATTCATTCAGCTTCCGTTTCTTGTCCGAATCCTTTTATATTCGCTGCTCAGATTGCTTCATACAATGATGTAGCTGGCAAGAAGAAGGTTGCGGGTTTGGGTAGAATCGAATCGGACGTTGTGGCCGCCTTCGATCTTTGGTTTGGTCCTCAACAATTCGTTCCCACTGGCGCATACAAGCTTGAAGTTTGATTGTTATTTGATTGCCTTCGGAATAGTTGAGTGGGCTTTATCTCGCGTATCGTATGGGATCTCAGAATAGTTGGAATGCCCACTTGCACTAGTCGAAGGCTTAGTAATCTATGCAGAATGCCAGTTTGGCAATATATAGCAAAGCGGTAGTAACATTAATTGAAGTCTCTCGGAAAGTTATAAATCAGTATTTGGTCAGCCAAATGCCTCGACCGACTGGATGCCTTTCCACTCTCCTATAAGTTTCGCATTGAACTCGGCGGCAGTAATAAAACCAATCGGTAACATTTAAGTTCATCTTTCTTCGCCGATGCTACCACTGGTGAGCATCTCTTCGCACACCGGGATTTATTTGTGGATGTGCGGATGTGCGAATTTACCACCCTCTAGAGTTTCACAGCCGTAGTCCGTTGGAAAGCTAGGCCACATGCCATTACGGCCAGTTTTCGAAATGGTGCGATGCTATACAAAGTGAACGCTCTGGAAAGCCTCATATATAATCAATAGAAGAGATATCCGATGTCTGGTCGTAACAGGCCGCAACTGAATCATTACAGACGGCAGGGTGTAATAGTTAAACGATATTGACTTCTGTGGGCTACGGAGAATGATTTGTACATTCTTAATAATCTCCTCTTCTCTTTGTGCAATTTAAACAAAGATGGATAGGTGTTTTAAATTTTCGAAACGCAATTTTGGTGCGTTTTCAACACTCTAGACCACAATGCATTATTCTAACAAATCAACAATTACCACAACCCTTCACGTTGAGTAATTGCCTCATCAGGTGGATGGTATCAATTTACCCTCGTCGTTTTGGCAGATGCTGTGAAGTTTATTGCATCGAGGTTAATATTTTAAAGGTTTGAAACTAGTAAACTGATTTAAAAATTACTTTGGAGTTTCGCAAAAGAAAAACACGAAGAAAATGCCTTCGCAAAGTTGTATGTTCGAGGTATACATTAATAAACTGGTTCTACAAGTTTTCTCATCTCTTTCAACTTGTGGATGAAAAGATTCGGCAAACAGTGAATCCAAGCGACGTGTGTACACACGTTCGTAACCAACCTCTAATTTATACGTTAGACTGAGTTGAAAGGTGCCCCGCTTGTTAGAAACTCTCTATCTGCAACACACTTGGAGATCTCTTCTCTCTTTACTGTTGCTCGAAACTTTATACTGTGTTTGATTTCCTCCAAAAGTCCTGCTAGAAGACAAAGACCTCGCCACCACCGCCACCAACCATACCAACAAGTTCAAACAAACAACAGAACAACAAACACTAAACAGTGATCAGGCGGTAGTAGATCTGGAGGAGTTTCGAGCTTCTCCCGCCTGAGAGTTCAGAAGTTCGTGGTAATTAGCGGCTGCGATTCGCTAGTGATAATGCAGTGGAAGCTACGAGATGAGAAACTGATGAGACTACTGGGATTACGGAGTGGAAGGATTACGATTACGTAGTATACATTTGACTCGTACTATAGTTTCGTCGAATTTCGACTTTGTACTTCGACTGCACTGCAGTACGGAGCAAGATGTCTGATGTGAAAACGAATAAGGTTGATCGAAAGCGGTATCGGAATTTGGATTTCACTCAACTACTAACCGAACCAACAAATTCCTACTGCTGCACTAAGTCCATCCGTCCGATGAAACAACAAACCAAAGTCCTACCAAGATTCAATTCCGTTAAATCCCTGCAGTCTGAAACGATTGCGAAGGCGAATCTCGACATCAATAATCAATTAAATGCACGTTAATTGAATCCGACTGACGAAGCCAGTGAAATACGGATAAGGGAAGAAAAAGAGAAACAGACTTTCTGCATTTAGTGGATAGAGTTTCGTCGTAACAAGATGAACCCGAACTTGGCTGGTTGCAGATAGACACGAAACGCGCAACGAAAATTGTTTTCGGACCCGGGGCCTTTAATACCCTGGAATACTCCCGACACCCCACATCCGGAATGGCGAAAAAGTTATGAGCTGGTAGTAGAGAATATTTTGACAACACTGGGAAATGTAAATCAAATGAATGTGTCCGCTGTGCGCTGATATAGTTGCTTCGTTTTTAAAGCCGGGAACGTACACAATATAGTTGCGAGACAATGGAAGAGATATCACGTGGTGTGCTGTGTCGGATTGTCTCCAACTGATAGGAGCAAATGAAATTTATTTACGTGCTTACGCTCAAAACAAGCAGAGTGTAATAAATTCTCGCACATACTTATCAACCCTTTAAGTTCGTGATAACATTTATTCAAATATTTAAAAATTCATATTTAGCCGTGGCAAAACTGACGTGGGTTTCGCTTCGGGCTTGGTTATTTTATATTTAGAAGCCGGAAGAGATGATGATGAGACGTTTTGGGTTTGGGACGAACGGTTATTTTGGGGGGCGTTCAGTTGCAAAATGTTGCTTTATCGACATTCTAGCTTTGGTAAATAACCTGCAATTTTTACTTTTACGATCCGCGAATTGCTCCCAGTTTTCAGTTGATATCAGGCAATCCGGGTCATTTCATTTCGTGCTATGTAGCTGTTGCAGCCCGCGTTTCTACTCCATTCCACCTCACTCAAACTACTCGGCTCCATGCAGCGGTCGTCGTTCCGGATCGATATTTATACGCGCGCACAAATGCTTCGGCTACAAGTACGTAGTATCTCTCTGTTGTTCAAAATTCTACGATTCCTTTATAGCGCTAGTCGACTATTATGCTCCAGCTACACTACACTGAAGTTGCTTGGCGTAGGTACAGACATGCAGATCAGTTCTTTCACACGTGCATCCCGGATGTTGGCTTGGTAATAGAAATAGATTAAGCATTTCAGTAGCGAAATTCTTAGAAGCGTAATCATACGTGCTATAATGTGTTCTTGCTGTTGACATGCTGAAATGTGTGCCTAATGTGTGTGTATGATGATAACGAGGTTGACAATGATGAAACCGCTCGTCTTCGAATCGTTAGATGGCCTCAAAACTTAAACTTTGAAGGGTAATTGTGTATGAAGTAACGTGAAGAATGGATGCTATACTCTTACTAAGCTCTCACCTGGCTTTGTATTAAGTCTTTTGAAGTTTTAAAATCACTAAAGAAACCTGAAGACTTGGGGACAAAGTGTATCTGAAATTTTCCAACATTGTAGAAACTGGTAGGTACCTACAGTAGGCTGGGAGGTTAGGATTGGTTAGACTTTCCAAAGTTGTATGGCTTCTCTTTATCCTCTCTGCACATAGTAATGAAGCTCTGGAATGGAGAAAAAGCTCTTTTATATGGTTCCTCGTCGGCAAAAAGTAAAAAATATGTATATTTATCTCAAATCCCAAACAACCGTTTAAGCAAAGGATTTGCATGGTCTGATGTAGATGTAGAGAGGAAATATAGATTTCTCCGGACGTCTGCCACATAAATAATTCTCTTCCGCAAGCCCAACGAATATTTTAGAGCTGTTGGCTTCTCGAGCTTGTAAGTACTTGAGAAACAACAACGGCGGTAACAACTCGTATATATCTTGAAAACCTCAACATTTTCAAGATATTCTTGCCTGCTGTACAAGAGCTGTGGTTGACGTGACATATTTAAGGATTTTTAATTAGGAGAACAGCCTCGCGCGCGTTACAAGTTCGGGCCACTTCAACGACTGGATAAATCTTCAGACCAACTTCTTCTCGTCTTCATCCTCTTCGCTTCTTCTTATTCCGCTCTCCTAATGAAGGAAATTATGAAAGTTTTGTGAACGACGGACGAGCGCGCGGGAGCGAGAAAACTTGCGCAAAGTGCTACACGACCATCGTTGAAGAATACGGCGAGAATGGTTTCGGCTGTGGATGAGGATGAGGGATGATGGGATAGCTGTGAAAGTGCGCTGGAAGGAAGTCGCAGTTATTTTTCGTGTTGCGGGTTGCACGACGGTCGACGTCTTTTTTGATACTCCCTCGTGTGTCTCGTGTATCTGGAAAGACGTATTTGCTGGTTTAATTAGGACTGCGCCGGAAGGAATCCATCTCCAGGTATAATTTCAATTACGAACATCTCGGGTATCATGCTGAGTATGACAATGCAGCCGCTGCAATTAGGAGTCTCGCTCTTCATGTTGATTCCCCTTCCTGTTCACACATATAAGTGTTTGTGGGTCAAGTACAAACTGTTCGTGTGGATTTGGACCAAGGTAAAAATACCAAAAAAATTGGTGAAATTCGCGAAATTGACAATGGTACATGTTTTAAACAAATGGAACATGATTGCAGCACGCCTCGCGTTACGTAAAAACGATTATCTGAATTTTCCAAGCGGAAATCTAATACAGGATGGGATATCCGATTGTGTAGGTAAAATGATTCCCTTGCACTTTGTCCCAGCACCTTCAAATACCTAATAACACACCCGACATCCCATTATACAAGGTGTTCCATCTTGCAATAATTAAATATTGATAGTTGGCAATGTTTTGAAAAGTTTTCGCTGCAACCTGTAGGTTGTTGTTGTTTACCTAGCTAACAATGATTGGAAATTTTCGTAAGCGGCAATTACTTAAGAAAAGTAAGGAAGGCTTGTAGAGTCTCCTGTTAAGGAAAGTCCTTCCAAATCTCTTTCAATTATCTTAAGTACATTTAAACGAAAATCAATAGTCGGGGCGCCCGGGCCGCCGACGAGAGGGTGTTATCTGGACAGCACTTGTAAGAAGCACTTCGGTAATCGGGCGGCGAACGCCTTCCACGCTCCAGATTTGCCGTTATAGCGATGCGGTGCGGCGGCGGTTCGCGTGCCGCTCAAAGAAACATGAAATCACTCTCAATCAATCAGTCATCGGTTTTGTTCGCTATATAGATATAGGTGGGGAATAACGGCACGCCAAAGCGGCCTCGATGCAGGTTTGCTTCGACAATCGCGGGCTAGATCAATGAAGGTGTAGGTGTCTGTCTATCTACGAGCATGTATTTATTGAACGGCTATCAATTTCCAACGACCGCACCTGGACACGATGGAATAACTGCTGAATAAATACTATTAGTCCGACACGCCGGTTTAATGGATCGCATCAGATAATTGATTGTGAACAACACACACACCAACGACAGAAAACATTAACATTATGTAATAGATACGTTTGTGTTTGCCTGTTTGCTTGTTGATTAGAGAAATTAAAATTGATAGTTTGCACTTTGAAAAAGAGTTGTTGGCAATTTTGGCTCCGGTTCAATGCGAAAATCTGTTACAGGAAATAACAGTAAACTTAAACTTTCTACATCAAGGTTATTCGGTTTATTATAATGGTTTTGTATTAAGGAAATATCGGCAACTTGACTCTAGTCTAGCTAGAGCGGAGGTATATCTATAGTGAACGTCTTTCTTATGTTTAATAAGCATTGTAGTAGCGGTGGCAGTGTGTACGGTACGAGCCAATATCGGCGGCGGCGACTGAATATCGCATTATGGCTGCCGCTGCCGTCGCTGTCGCTGCAACCAATGTAGAAGCAACGACGGTCGAACACACGGGCGCGCATTAACTTATTACAACCATTACCGTAATGGCAGCAATTTCGACGATCCGTCCCGTACTCGTATAACTTTTCTTCCATGTGTCTCTATGCCAGCGCAACGCAGAGTCGCGACGACGAAATGAACGAATCGCTAAGGGAAAGGAAACGAATGCACGGCCAAAGTTGGCTGATGGCACGAACAACCGAACAAGGCAAGCGGAGAGTAGCGAATGAAAAGAAATGTTAGCACAATTCACAGCCAAGAAAACTAAACGTAACTCTTTTACCGAATTCTATACGAGTTATGTTACATTAGCTTCAAGGCAACAATTTTTCCAGCAAAAAAGTGAAAACAACCGACATATTTATACGCGAATCGTGAACGCACAAAAAATAGAACGGAAAAAAGAAAAATATGAAAACATACAAGGTATACAGCTATAGGGGAGGACCAAATAAAGATATTGTCGAAATTTAGGAAAAGATAAAAGGAAACGCTGCACGAGCGAGATAGCAGGAAAATAGAATTTCGCGTCACTTGTAATTTTACGACTTAGTTCCTTTGTATCCGTGCCTGGAAGACATGCCTGGAAAAGGAAAATTCGAACAGATCCGACTTAGCCCAATTTCAATAATTTTAAAAAAACATTTTTTCTACGACCATGTCTGAATGTTGACATTCGCAGACACTATACAACCAATAAATAATGGTCATTCGCCACATGTGGGCGAAAATTATATTCTCTACGGAAAACTGATAGAGAATATCACAGCCAACCATGATGCAAATGAACTTTCGAATACAATATGCAAATAAACTTTCGTTATTGTAACCTATCAAGATTTGACGCATATTTTGATTTTAAATTCAATCCAGTTAACTAACCAACATCCGAAGAATTGAGTCTGCAAATGGCAATATTCAAACATGGTCGTAGAAAAAATAGAGTGTTCAATTCGTTAAGAATGGGGATTCCTCACTCGTAGAACTGCCTCTCTCGCCTTCGACTCGTGAGTCAAATTACAACTCGTTCGGAATTCTCCCCATGCTTATCTCTTTGAAGAATATACCTACTATTTTGTGCTTTTCAAATGAAAATAAATTTTATGTTTTGGTGGACAACTTCTCTGGTTATTTAGTTTTTATAAGGATTAAATACAATACTGTATTTACATATAACGGAAGTAGGACGGCTTTATAGGATAGCTTTGAAGGTGCAAAGGACGAAAATATCGATGCTCGTGCAGCGGGAAATATTTAGTAAGACCATTACGCAATCGGATTCCTACGGGAAAATGCATCCCCGTCAGCATTTATTGGATCACATCAACATACATCAGAATGTATTAAACCTGAAACTAATGACTCGTGCCGGAAATAGATCTGCACACTCGTATACAGAGTGCTTCAACCCCCAACTTGCCATTACCACAGCAACAAATGATTCAACAGCAGATCTCTACTCTTCCAGTATGTAACATACAATCGTATGACAAATGCAAGCATGTTCCATTCGTAATCTAAAAGGATAGGGGCACACTGAAAACATATATGGAGAAGGGGCAGGGTGCAGGGATAGATTTTCAACCCTTTCGGCAACTATGCATACTCGCATACACCGAGTTTGTTATCGGTACCTACATAACAGGACAAAGTTGGGTACATTCATGAATAGCAACCCAGCGAAAACAAGAGAAACAAAGGTTTGTTATCACGTATATTACCAATTAGAATAATTCACACTTGGAAGCAGTGCCAGCATTAACACACTAACAGAATAACATACCTATAATTCATCGAGATAAATTTAATTAAGAATTCCGCCTAACTAAATTATATCGCCGGCGAAAGGATTATCAAAGGATCCTTTATTTTCGTATACCTCTTACCATATTTCTGCACATACACCGCACATATTAGGTACTCATCAAGATAGGACTACATAAGCTTTAAATTACTGAAACCCGTATTTTTGCAAAATTATTAATCATAATCAAAGTACGAACTAGTTAGGTTGACAAAGTTCTTTGGCTTTGTTTTCGAATTGCATTTGTATGGGTTTGAAGTTGGTACGACCTAGAAAACGGTGCTATCAGTACTCCATTTTCCCATTTCCATTCATTCCTTCACTTGTCTCATTCCACTTTCCAATGGATCCGATGAATGCTGCGGAACCTGCGCGCTCAACGCGAACAAAAGAACGGCAGGAACAGAGCGCGCATAACGAACGAACGACCAGAAAGAATACATTATACTGATTAAAGAATAATCGTTTCGATAATAACAACGACGAGACGGACGATTTTCTTTAATAATGGAAGAGCAAATTGCAATTGTATGTTTGAAACCGCGCACACGCCGAACGAACACGTTCATTTCGTTGATGTAAAACAATGATTACAAAGCTCAGAAGGGAGTCGTTAGTTGGTGACGTCTTCTTCATGCCGCGTTCCATTCTTTATTCAGCTCGGCTGTATAGCCGCGCATATAATTTTCAATTAAAACACAAATGACCGCTTTACCGGCCGATAACTATAATTAACTCGTTCTTATTGCATCAGCGGAATAAAGCGAGGATGGCAGGAAGGACATGGCAGCATGTTAAGATAATTCGTTTAATGCTGCCTGCGCGTGCAATCGTGTTGGCTCGGAGATTGAGGTGCATGATAGGAATGGCGGAATAGTCGAATACTAGATAATCGTGTAAGTCCCACACCAGCGCTTCTGGCCTCGGCCTCGTGTCGTGACCACTCTTGCTGAAGCGTGAACGCACTATGCAAATTGGATCGAAACAACATTGGTTGCCGTTGTTTGTGTTAATCATGCGGTGTGTGGATCTATTTATCATTATCATTACAAAGCAAATCAAATATCTTTAGCAATAAACTTAAAACTTTATCTATGCATATCAATTGTGACAATTTCAATTGTTCTTGTGGCGATTTCCATGAATTTGTGTAACGACTACTTTTGGAGCAGTTAATATAAATTGTAGCAATATAGCGTGTTAGTTTCAATTATGCAGATTCGGTTTCTTTATGTCTGCCTGTAGGCGTTCGCCATGCTCGCCGAATTGATTCTGCATTTAGATATTTGCATAAACTGTAATCGGTCAAATCTCGATCTCGAATATGCCCCGCCCTGCATCCATACATACACCATCAAAACAGGCCCATTAATGCACGTAATGTCGCATCATATCGTGATTATTTGCTCTCCAAGCTGTTAAACTGAAGATGAAATTTAAAAGTGAAAGTATATGTTGCAACAATAGTGTGGTGCCCGGCGCCTGCACATTATGATTCATAGGAAATAAAACGTGAATGCACAAATGTTGAATTAATTTATTCATAAATTAATTCCTGCAATTGGGAGAGTTAGTTGGCAGTAGTTTATTAATTTTTCCGCAATAGGCAGTTGTTGTAGACTTACGACTGACGATGAAAAGCTAGTTGTTGTTGTGGGACATTAAACATTTGCGCGGTTGAAGAAGAACACGCCATAGGGTGTGTTTTCCGGGCAATAATTCATTGCCTTAATTATACGCCACTCGAAAATTTATATTTCTTTCTTCGCTTTTGTTTTGCGCGCCGATATGTTAGCCAGCTATACCTAAAATTACGTACTACAAGAAAGAATTACAAATTAACTCTTAAAATAGCTGACTTTTCCGTATTACAAAGTTTTGTTCAATCACAGATTTCGTGATTATCGTCGAGTAGTCAATATTATCCCTTTGGCAATTATACCAAAGACATTTCTATTTCCGTCTTAATTAAACGCCATCGACTTTGAAGACACGTTGCTAGCTCTGGTGTAAGATATCGATTCGGCGTAATGCAATCAGCACAAATCGTCAATTTGTCTCCGGCACTCTAATAATAAATTTTGTTAATATCGATTGGGGAAATTGATGACTTAAATGTATAGTTTGTTGCTTAACGTCCTTGTTATTATGTCCTGTGCACTGAAAAGAAAACAATCTACGATCAGAGGTTATTGTAGTACGACGGAGGGTAGAACATTGCGTAGTGAAGCAAGAAAAACGGCAAGTAACGAAAGCAACATAAAAACTCCGAACTGTAGAAAAGTTTCGGTACACACCGGGGAATTATGATGAAATCTCCATTCATCATTTCGTTTCTACTTTTCTTTTTTCGCTTGACTTTTTCTTCCTATTTATGTATAGTATATACCGTTGCGTTTCCTTGGCGTTTCACATTTTACTTCAGTTTGTCTTCTTTATTCATTCGTCGTTGTTCGTTATTCAACGAGTTTTCAATGGTGTAACAGCAGCCAGTCACAACTTCTTAGCATGACAAAATCGAGCGAAATTAATTTCGCCGCCAATGTCAAGAATTCAAGATACTGATGAAGAATGTGACTTTATTTCATCACTCATAATCCAAGTCAACACTATTTTCAATGCGATTTTTCCGGGACGAAAATACCGCAAGTTATTTTTGATAATTATTCTTATGATAGGAGGCGTGCCAACGAAAGATTCATGTAACATCTTTACTTTTCGATTTGTTAACACGTCTATATAAATGAAAACACGCACACAAGGAGGGCATTCAAACATACATCGCAGCGAGCGCACGATTGAACACGACACCTGCCTTCCCTGTGCTTATTAAAAACACAACGTTTCCGTGCGGCGAGCCGTCTCGTCCTTATGGCGCTTTTCCGTTTCTTCGCGCGGGTTGCAATGCAATATGTATTGTAGTTTGAATGTTGTATGAAAACAAATTGTGTTCTCTACACATTATGTACAACTGTATAGTGGCATAACGAAATTATTAATTTTTAAATCTCACGCAATCTTACATTGAGCACACAACTTCTCGACGAATTGTTGGTTCGTACCGTACCTACTTCACCGACGACGACGACATCGTGACGGAACAATAAGGGCGCAACTTCTTTCTTTTCCATTCATACAAAATATTCGCGTTTCAACAACACACATCCAATAAAAGTTACACGCAACCAAACACTCTCGTAAAAGTAGCTGGCTGAGGATTAAAGGATGGAAAAAGGACCTGGTGCCGAATTTATTTATATTGTTGTCGTTTAATTATGCTTTCATTTTTAGTGAATGAAAAAGGAAAATCACACGCATGTTCTTGTTTGATTTATTTGGTGACACTTTGTATTCATGTTGTTTTTTGTTTGAAGAAAGTTGAAATTATGCGTCGCGTCGTAAGTTTTTGGCGGAAAACGACGTCGTCTACGTCTAATGACGGCACACTCGAAATTTGTATACAAGCTTTGCAAAGCTCGCTCGTCGCTTGCCGTCCGTATAACTTTCTCATTAATCAAAAGTATTTAGAAGTTGTTACTCCCATAGACTTAGACATTATGAAATATTAATGTAGGTATATCTAGTACAAGTTGTAAAACCGGTAAAACTCTCCTGGACGAGATGGCAAATCACTCGTTGCATTTTAATCCAACAACTTGTAAAATTAATTATTCGAATAATTTATTATGTTTGTGTACATTATGACGTGACGAAACATATGTTTTTCTTCATGTGGGGTTCAAATCGCTTATTTCACCTTTCCATGCATTCTCTTAAAGTTGACCATTTCGTTTCTAATAATGAAATGAGAATTTCAACGACGACATCGATTATTATTTTAATAAAACTACGATAAGAAAACAAGTAATCCTCCCGTTTTTTAATTTTCTACGTGACACTTTTCCGCCTTGGTCCAAAATTTGATATAGGTTTATAAAATTTGCCTTCTACTCCTAATAACATAATGTACTATTGTAATTGATGCATGAACTATTTTTGTTACTTCTGTAATATCATTTTACACGTCATCACACGAATGGGACGAAAATGAATCAAATATCAAAATGATTAATCCTACTTCATTTTTTCGTTCGCATGTTTTCGTGCCATGTGATTATTTTATTGTTTTGTGTTGTGTTCTTGATTTTATGTTAATACAGGAAGTCGTTTTTATGTATGCTCGATTACACGAATTTGATTATTTTAATTCGTTGCAAACTTGTTGCCAATTATTACCCTATAGAAAACGACAAAGTTGCAACTAAAATCTAGCGGAAACGCATGCTTTTTTGAAAAAGTTAACTCAATTTGTATACTTGTGCGCTTCCATAACAGAAATTTACGTGCTAAAAATGGTTAGATATGTGATGCGCAATTGAAGGCGTGTGCATATTAACTCGACGATATTTTTCCGCTTTCCATCAGTTGCGCGGAAAACGTGGACATGGAAGCGTGACCACGGTACGAAATATCTATATGCATGAGGCAACCCAATACACATTCATATTTTACACATTTTCCAAAACAAGAGTGTTTCCCGATATTTCTTGGTTGGTTAAATTGAACAGGGCAAATGTGCTCTGGCTTTCATGTTGCTCCAGGTATATGTTAACACCTACGCGTTTACGGTTTTAGGTCGTTTTTTGCGTTTTCCGTTTTTCGTCGGTGGAAAAACGCAAGGCTACTCGTTGCAACGCCATCACACTTGCTGTCGCTGCCACATACGATTTTCAAATACATTTATAACCGCGGTTATACAGGGTTGCAAGCAACTTAATTCGCACCCTTGTTTTCCTTTTCAGTAGTGAAACTTGCTGCTTGCTGTTGTTTAAGAAAACACTGTACAAGTGTAAAGTAATAAAAAGCAACATGCATGCATATTTAGAGCATGTAAACATTCTGTTATTTTTCACTGAGATCTAAAAATAAATTTTGTATACACGAATGTTAATATCTACGTTATGAATAATATGGCTAATATTTGTTTCCGTTGTTTGATTGCGAATAATTTGCAAAACGTTTTTATTTACTGATAGGGATTTGTTAATAAAACTTAACCAAGCATGTCAAAAAGTTATATTACTTTGTACCTTTAAGCTCTTTGTAGCAATGTTTTCCATTCGTGTTAGGTTGTTACTCTAGGTATGAGATTGGCCGTCATTGAAGCTAAATTTAGATTAAGAATTTGTGTGTGTTATGTTTATAGAGGTATGAGTGCGTTCACTCTTTGAGTTTGTTTTATAAATTAATGTAACGAATTAATTAAATTTGATTACGAAGAAATGTGTGCATATAACGAAATGTTCAAGTTAAATCAAAACATTTCAGATTAAAACAGCATGGCGTGCAAAGAACGGCAGGTGAACGAAAATGAAAATATTTTGACTTTGATTTTGATGGTGGAATCTCACACCATTCCCGCACTCATTTCGAAATTCGCCTTCTTCGCCAATATAAATAAGTTCGCCCGTTTGCAAATTTAAATAAACGTTCAAATATTTAGCAGATGGAAACTTTTATAAGTCTTCAACTTTTCAAGCAACAAGAGCGAAAATAAACAAAGTTGAGCAGTCACAGTCACAAAGCAATCAGGTTTGAAAACAAGCATATTTTAATTTAACAACGCATTGAAGCCATCGTGAAATAACATTGTTTCTTGCTGTATGAACTTGATGGTGCTTGATGTAGTGTAAATAGCCTCATTGAAATGAATTAATAAATGCCTTTCGCAGCGTAGTTTGTGTCGTGCCTTTGTAACATTTCATTGCTTACCTAAACAAATACCCTAACACTTATTGTATAATGTGAAACCAAACTACGTTCGATTCGTATTCGCATCGAGTGTGTTGGTCCTGCCAGGCAACTATACCACTGGTGTGGCTCTAACTTTGGGTTGAGGCATTGCGTGTTTGTCGAGTATTTAATTAATTAAGACCGTAATAATTCATTGTAGTCCTCGACGATGTCAAACGTCTTAATTCCGGGCGTCCTATTTCGCTTTTCCTAATTATTAACTCGTCCCCGAAGGCAGCAGCTAGGCGAAAGCCGAGCCACCGCACCATAGAGTTTCGGCACTTTGCTATACTTACTTCAAATCCTTGGGAACTGCGAAAACTACCACCGGAAACAGGAAGCTAATAGTTAATTGTAAACGTATAGACGAGTACTAGATCAACTTTACTTTAGATTACAATATCGTCGTCGTCACTTCAACATCTTCTATCATGGTAGGTGGCAGAAATATCGCAAGTCAAAGGCAGCCTCAACTGTTTTCCACTCATCAAATAGGTATATTAAGGACTCAGATCAAATGAGGAATTCAATACCGTCTTGTCTTGTACTCAGTACTTCCTTCCTGTTCATGTTTTATGACTATATGATACTGTTGACATTCATGTCTATTATTTAATATAATGAGGCCGAGATGTTGCCACTTCAAACGAAAATTATTGAAGATATAGAAACTATTTGTTCTAATACAACCAATTAGTTTGCTATTTCTTGGTTTTAAACTGTATTGAATATCTATTTCTTCATATTGGGAATTAAGATTAATTAGTCTTGAAGCAATTGGTGATACGCCACTGGAAATTAAAACCCGCATGTGAGCATATGAATAAGCAGTACAAGACCATAGTAAGGGAAGAAGGTGAATACCTACACGTGCAAGGTGTAATTGCACGCATGCCACGCACGACACTTCACTGTTCACTCGCTCAACTCGACGCACACTTGAAGCGAAAGAGGACAAGGCAACTTCCACTTTGCACTTCTTCAACAGTAAATAAATGCAAACCAGAAGAAAAGAGGGAAAGTGGCGTATGGAGTAAGACAAAGGCTGAAGTAATAAGGCGTGGGCGCCACGAGTGTCCTTATTTTGAAGGAAGCGAATTTAAGCCATCAGACGAACAATTTCACGTTTGAAAGACCTCTTCCTCTTCTGTTTAACTTTAACTTAATTGTTTACAAATAACTATTACATATGTGCGAGTACCTGAATACAAATACACTTGGCGGATTGTTAAGGAACTTCACTTCCAAGGACA
>JARJDT010010880.1:0-13386 GCA_030264655.1 Leptusa sp. GC000079
ACGAGACGGCTTGTTTACAAATACGTGCGATTCTACGACGTATAAGTGCGCACTCGGGATTATGACCAAATTGCCAGGGAGACATACAGAATCAAAGGAAAACAATATGCGTACAAAGAAAACACACGCTTGAAGGACGGCGGAAATTACACCATGTTCGAAAACATCGTGTACCTGGCACTGAGTAATCGCCTTAAATTGATTTTTATATAACTTTATTGCAGAATAAATTCAATAAAAATTAGCAAATTATAAAATAACCAATTTTAAGTCTTTCCTTACGTTTAATAATGGATACGAGCTATTTTTAGATAAGCACTTACAATTGAGTGGTTAATAGAAATCTGGATCAGGAAAGCAATTTATTTATGTCAAGCATGATCCGATTTAATGTGATTTTATGGTTTATGCGGTCGATAATAGGTCAATACAGATTAGAAATCGTAATAATACCCTGATAGCATTTCATAAAAATTATTTTCAATTGAAATTGATACTTTCTTTTCTTTTGCGTCAGCATTGTTCGATTGCTCTATATTTATTGCGTTTGTTCCAAATTAAACATTTATTCTTGTATGATACCTATTTGTATTTGAATAAAATAAGATGTTGTTTGTTTTCTTTGCGATAACGATCAGACTAATTAAGTCGCTTTGTTTAATTACAGGAACAGATGGTGGAGCAGTATTGGGCGCAATAGCTGGCCTTGGCGTCCTTCTGCTGGTCTTTCTATTGTACTTGAACAAGAAGTGGCTGTGGGGCGGTGTCGGTGCGATCAGTTGTTGCGACGAGAATTGCCCGCCGGTGTCGACTCGTCCGGTACCATCGCCCCCAGTGCCTTCAACCCAACTTCCTCACAGCGCGTTCAACGGCGCTCCAAAAACCAATAATAAATTAGGTACGTACCTTACCTATACGTATTCATCAATTAGGTAGATTGATCAATATAGTCCTTAATTTACACAAATTTCAACAATTATTAAATGTTCACTAAATGTAAATTTCATGTTGAACCTAAGGTTCATGCCGTTCATGTTAAATTCACTAACTGCTCGTTCGTTCTTGTTTCTAGTTCTTGATGCTAACTTATTGTAATGTGAACGTGAAGTAATTAGTTAATGCTATTAATTCAACTGGAAACTCATGTGTTGAAAGTGGAAGTTAATTGAGAATTCAATTATACATGCTAATTATATATAGCTACTTCTTTCTGACCTTTTGCTATTGGTAACGAAAAGTATTGAAAAAGCAAAGTACTTAGACGTGGATGCTAAAAAATTTATTTTCCAACGACTGCTTTCATCGATTGATTGATTGGCATTTCTGTACCTACTAAATGTTCAAAAAGTTTTAATTTAAATTATTTTCACAGATTTTGAAAAAAATACTTTTCATTCACAAAAGCATTACATTTTTTGAATTAATAATTTCTAACTAATTTATGAATTTTATGATAATTGTTAATAAATAAAATATTTACAATTATTGTTGTTACACTTAGTATAAGTTATTATTGACCGTAGTGTCTTCAATATTCTCATACATGCTTCATATACCACTTATTTCCCTGGAAACTTGCATGACTATGACGAAAAAACCACATTGAACAACATCACGAACATGAACAACAAAAATACCCATCACATTCACATAGGATATTGATTGAAATTAGTTACAACACATTGCGCTCGAACATCGGTCATTCGATCGCTAAGTTAGAAATAATCCAACCCCTAACCCGTTAACTTGCCACCATTAGTGCTACCGAGTTACTACGTTGTCGGTTCGTGGATATTAGATAAGTCCTTATCATTTCAACTCTGTTATTTCAGTATAAATTTAATAAAATATAAAACGTAAAAAGAGCAATTAAATTGAGTGCCATCGTTTACGTTTAAAGACTGAAAAGGATAATAGACTAAAAGCACGCACCCCCTGCAGATAATAATTTCCATTCGGTTTTCATGTTTTATGGGCCATATTTTGCTCCAAGTAAGATTGACTAATATCGATATCAAAGTTTTATTTATTAGTTTTGAGTTGAAGTCAAAATCTGTCATTGCGGTTTATTCAGTTAAAGAATATTCGTTCGATGGCGGCGATTCGAGCAGCGAATCCGAAATGGGTGGACCAAGAAGTAATTATCAGATGCCATCAGGGGCGACGGGACCGTATTACCCTCCGCGACAGGTGCACGACCTGATATCCCTGGTAGAAAAAGGACGAGTCGGCGTAAGCAGCAACAGCTCCTGCTGTAGCTCAACGACGAGCTCGGTGGGTGAACGACATGGCGTCCCAGCCACCAAAGTCACAAGTGCACAAGTCAATGCCATGCAATTACAGAGGTAAAAAATAATCAAAAACCGTGCTAAACTGTACAAAGACTTATAAGGCTTAGCCTTTGACAAATCATATTTTAAGTTAGCAGCGACAGAAACAAAATGTGAACTTTTTTGCAGAACACCGACTGGGCCGTTGCGAGAGACGAAAATCGACAATCAAGACCTGCACAGAATAGACAATGCTCCAGTGAATTTAGATCACACAACGGACATCAATAGCAATCGGGATGTAAGTCACGAATTTTGTTTTATTTGTTTGCGATTTAATATTTGCATCTGAATTAAGTTTAAATCTTTTAAGAGTGTTAATCTTCTTGTTATTAATAAGTAATTTTGAATTGTGCTTTGTTTTATTATAACTTGCAGTGTATTGTTGTGATGAACGCTGAAGGTGAAGGAAGCGAATTGGTATCATGTGTCGGGTCGGAACCGGAAGCGCAACTATTAAGCAAATGCGGTCATCTGGAGATCGCGCTCTTGTACGACGCGCCGATGCGTAAGATGACCGTGCACGTGCTCCAGGCTCGTGACATTCCAAGCCGGGACCGTGGTCAACCCACACATACACAGGTAATTTTCCCAAATTGCTTCATTTAATACAATTTTGTTCTGTGCCCGGCGCCTTCACCATCATAAAATTTAATTGATACACAGAGTGATTCAAAATTGGCGCATTTTTTCTTGCGGTATCATTTTGGAGTTTTGGAAAATATTAGAAAAATCTTTTCAGTGAGTCCTCTTACGTATTATTAACAGTTAAAACTCAAAATTTAATTCGTTATTACAAAATCAGCAGTGAAATCAAATTTTAAAATTTCAATTTTTAATCAAGATAACAGATAACTATAAAATTTGTTAATTTAATTTTGTAACAGACTTAGCAAAACTAAGAAATGTATGAATTGAGATTTTTAATAAAACTAATGATCTTTAATTTAAAGATTATTATTTCAACATTCAACGAAACATGATACTAACAGTTTTAAAAATTATAAGTTACAAGATTAATTCCCAATAAAATGTTAATAAAAGAATGAAAATCTGACAAATGTAATAAATTCTAATACAAAATGTCTAAGTCTAGAAGGCAAGAACTTGAAAGGTTCGTTTAATTAAATATTCGTAACCGTGAGTAACGCATTCCAACGACATCATGAATCATGATTGCGTTTTCCTTTGATTAAGCAAACCTTTCTTGTTGTTCATTTTGGACGGGTAATTTAGCTGGCAATAAATGAGTAAGTAAATTATATGAAGTCCTATAAAAATAAGCGCTCGAAAAAATACCGAAATAACTGAAAACGCCTAGGATCGATTAGCCTTTCCTTTAATAATTTACACGTTGGGGCTATATTTTAATAAATAATTCATTCACGTAAAGGTAGAGTCCCGAGGGTCGAATTTTTCGTCAATAAAATTTATGGATGTTGCATGTCTTGCAGGAATGAAAAGAAACCGCGCGCACTCGAAAAATATTGCAAAGCGGTATTAAAACCACTCTGTCTATAAATAAAGCGTTTATAGTGTATGCTTTCAAATAAATAAAATATAAATGTTTGAAAAATGTTGCAGGTACACAGTATTTATACCCGTTTGATTTATTATTTATGCGTTGTTACATTTGCTGCGTGTTTCCTTCCGTTTCAGGTGCGGTTGATCCTGTTGCCCAGCAAGAAACAGAAGCACAAAACGAAAATTCGCTCAGGCGACAATCCGCAATACATGGAAAGTTTTCTCTTGCATCGTGTGAATCCAGGTAGGTTCGTGTTGGCAATCGCAATCACCGCTCATTTTATAACTATTTAATCGCAAAATAAGCTTTAAAAATTCCATCGCGAATCTTTTCTTAAAGTGTGGAAAAACTTACTAGCTACAGACTGTTGTAAATTTTATGTTGCAGTGCTGAAAGACTATAATATAACGTAAACATTTATTAGTTTTATCAAACTCATTGTTGAGCAAATAGTATACCAATAAAGTATATAGCAATGTATTTTAACTTCAAACATGTACGAAGAAAAATCACAAATCACAAAGTACAAACTTGGTACTTGATTAAAATTTCTTTGTTTAGATCTAATGAGTTTTTTGTGCAGCTTTTGTTTGTTTTATTCCATTCGCCATTTCGTATTTCATTTGGACTTAATCAAACTTCATGCTAGAAATAAAGAACTTTTGTATGAAATTAAACAAGAGCAAAGCAACGCAAGTTAACGCGCAATGCGCAAGAGAATTAAAGTTTGGGATTTAATTTCGTGCGCGTTTTATTAATGAAATGTCCATAGCTGTGGCTTCATTGTACACTTTGCTGCACATATTATTCTGGCGAGTTTGTATAGATATAGTTTTCGATTCTAACTTCTAACTATATTTCTGTGCTGTGTTTTTGTGTGCGGTTTTGTTGGCATTTCATTGCTTGCGTTCTACTTATCGCAATAAATTGTTCCATTCCAGAGGACGTCAACTCAATGGGAGTTCGTTTGAGACTGTATGGCTGCGAACGGATGAAACGCGAACGTCTTATCGGAGAGGCGATCGTAAGCTTCGCCAACATCAACTTAGAACTTGAGAACAATTTCTGGTTGAACTTGGAACCGCGCGCGAATACGACAGTGAGTTTTCTACGTTCTTGAGATTTTTATGATTACTTTATTTTTCCGTTTCTTGACTTTTATTTATTTCTCGAGCCAAAGCTATACTAAATAAGCAGAATATGTGCTTCACGCATTTCACTTCTGAGCTTGAGCTGGAATTTACATGCAAAGAAATACGAAATGATCCTGGACTTGGCTGGGAATTTTCCTTGCGGTCATTTTTTCACATTCACATTTTCTCATATACGCAAAACAAGAGCATCGGAATGTGATATTGATCTGGCGGTTTCGTGTTTCTCAATTTTTTTTAGCTGAGTGCGGCACAGCCACCGGAACTAATGAGCCTGGCAAGATCGGACAGCACAGGCTCAACGCATTCGATGCAACACGGCGGTGTACCCGAACTCCTTCTAGGACTTTCCTATAACGCCACCACTGGGAGGCTCAACGTCGAGGTTGTTAAGGGATCACATTTCAGGTATGTACATAAATTAAAACACCCCCAGGATATAAGATACCACACACATCCTTACATACACAAGATGCTATAAAGGGCAAAAAGACTGAAAACATTTAAGACGTTAAAGTAAAAGCGACTCTCAAGCACAAAGGTAAACTTCTGTTCTGACGGCTGATACCTTCAGCAATGTGACACTTGATGCTTGATCGATAATGTGATATTGCTTTCACAAAGAACTAAAGAAGAGAGATTTGAAATTTCCTCGGGCATTCTTTGATGCAGGAAATTGACGAGGGCGGTTCAATGATAAGGAATAAAGTTTATACAGTCTTTAAAAATAAAATATTCCTGAAAATGTTTTGTTGAATTTGGATTTAGACCGAAAAGTTGACGAAGTGTTTTTCATGCAGAAATTTGGCGTTAAATCGTGCGCCTGACACATATGTGAAGCTACATTTGGTAAGCAGCACTGGGCAAGAACTGGCGCAGAGCAAAACCACTGTTCGTAGGGGCCAACCGAATCCACTCTTTAAAGAAACATTTGTGTTTCAAGTGAGTATTTTCTAGTTTCCACACCGATAAATCTAGCACATGAGCACATGATTCTTCAACGATTTCGTAATTTATTACTTTAGGTGGCACTTTTCCAATTGGCCGACGTTACTCTAATGGTCTCGATATATAATCGTCGCGGCGTAACGAAAAAGAAGGAAATGGTCGGCTGGTTTTCGCTAGGTTTAAATTCGAGCGGCGCCGAAGAACTGGCGCACTGGATGGACATGAAAGAGTTTCAGCAGGAGCAGATATGTCGATGGCATGTCCTCGTGCGTTCATAGCCCACCCGAATTACATATCATTTACCCAATTCCAACGAGAGCCGAGACTTCTTTGTACTCAAGGAAGGTGAGTGCGACGGCTCTTCGATATATTAAACATAGTTTCAACACTTATACAACTACTATATGATGTAATTACATTCTTATCTGATATTTACTTAAACTTATTAAAAACGCAAAGAAACCAAAAATTTAAAGCGAAATGCGCCTGTTGAAGACTGAACACAGTATGTCGATATAAAATAACAAACATTTGAAGCGAATACGGAATGCGAATGAACATGCATTCACTTAGTAATGAAAAAACAAGGAAAAATTGAATAATAAACCAATGAAACGTGCAGAATTAGCTTATAAATTAAAAGGAGTGTTATATTAAAATGAAATTAATAAAGAAATTAACTTTAAAATTAATAACACACACACAAAAACTAAGATTTGCCTTATTATGTATTTAAATATTTTGTCTATAGTATTTCAAAATGATGATGAAATTAATATTAAATTGTACGATGTTTACGAAGAAGACGCCAATAACTTAAAACGATAGGGTCTTCGTCTTACAAAAACAACCAAAACAACAACATATAAAACTAACGAACAAAATAAAAGGTAATAACTTTAACAAGTCAACAAAACTTGCTTGTTACAAAATACTTAATATCTGCATACTTATGTGATAGCAAAATCGAATTTGATCTGTCTGTAAAACTTTAAGTTTAGATAATTTTAGATTTTTAGATGAAATGACATTAATTTATGTTTCTCTCTGCAACAAAATGCACAATTCGCACACACTTTTACTTATTAAATATATTTAATTAGTTAATGTTTTCTTTTTGAACAAATATAATAAATTTCTACGGTTAAAATTAACAGCTACTACAATATAATACGTAATTTCACTAACTACATGCTCAAATAATGAATTATTACCCCAAATTAAATAACTGACAATTTAATAACATCGGTATATAAAACATTTCCCATATACCTACTAACAATAGAAACATTGTGAAATGAAATAAATTACCATCGTTTACTAACAATTTAATACCGTCGTGGTCGTTTGTTAGAACGGAACAAACAGACTAATAATTAAGCTGGAAGAAAATGTCACTAGACCCATTAATAAATGCCCGTAATAAAATAAATACAACACATGAGTCTCGAGGATATACAATATCCAAGTGAAAATGTAAAATTAAACGAAACCCCACATGAAATCATTAACAGAAATAATTAATTTTCTTTCCACCTTACTCAATAGTTAGGTCTGATTGTTAAGAAGAGATTTCCAAATTAATGAGAGAAGATATACATTTACAAAACAATGACATGATATGGTACCAAGCACAAATTAACTATACTAAGCTTCTACATATAAATTTAAAAAATATAAACCAATTGACTTAACCAATCTATAAACTTTGTCTTTTTAAATAAAATTAAACATCTAATAAATTTCCTATTTAAATACCGAAATATAATGATAAAAGTAATTACGCATGATTGAAACGTGTTTGTTTATTTTATTATTTAATAAAAATAAACTTCGAGGACATTTAATTAACAAACTAATCGAACGAGCTTTTACATTACATAATAAAACAACTTTAAATTAAGTATAAGTGCATCTTTTATTTACATATTAAAATAAAACTAATCAGAATAATTAGAAATACATTAAACATAAAACATAGTTAAACAATATTTACACATGTAAACTTAAATACCGAAAAAATAACCAATAGCCACTAAATTGAAGTAATTACATTTTAACATTATGAAGATATACCAAGATAAAGTAATTGAAATTTTTACGATGACATTATAGACATTAGCAATTTAAGTAATTAATCAACGTGAAGCGTAAAATAAACATTAACATTTTAAGAATTTACTCTGATATCTCTCATAATGTGATGTGAATGAAAGCGAAGAGCGATTTAAACTTTTTAAGATTTTAAGGATAACATGCATACGTATCCCAAATGTAAGAATATTATGATATTAACAATTATTAAACTTAATACCAAAGAAATTCAAGAAACAAAAAATAGCGAATTAATGCGAGCGTTACAAAAATCGATCATAATAAGACCGCTTTGTTTATCTATACATTCGAAATCGGTAATTATTTATAAGTTGAAAAAATGTAATTTCATTGGTGGATTTATTGAGTTTGATGTTTTATTATTTTAAACAATTTTTAATCCACTCGATGAAAATTACACAAAGTCTATACATTTTAATGAATACGTGACGAAGTGCTTTTGTGCGGTCTTACTAATTTTGTCGGTCGATTTTCGAACGTTCGTCTCGTCTCATCGCGAACGCTGATGATGCTAATATTTAATAATGATATTAAATATTTGTTTTGGTTGAAAATTGAACTACACTATAACTAAACTAAAACATTTTAATGTTTATAATTATAATAAACGCCTTGTTATGTATACACAAAACACTTAAAACTTAAATCAACGCCAGCCGGTTACAAATTTAAATTTTAAACAGATAACGGATAATAAAATACAAAAACCTACAATACTTACCTGCAAACTTTTCCATCCTTGAATTAATGACAAAAATACCTATAAAATTATTCATTATAATAATATTGGATTAATTATCTTGAAATTGATGGATATGTACGTAAATTAAAATAAAACATTTACCACAAACGGTTATCGGTTAATATATAAAATGTCAATTTGATGTGTTCAGAAAGTCGAAAAATACAGAAGTAAAGTTTCACATTTACTACTGATGATTACTGAAATTGAAATTGTAATGTATAATGTATGAATAATGAAAGTGAAGGGCAGAAAAAAGCTAATGGAACGATGGCAGAGTTAACAAGTTAAGAGACTAATGGATTATGAATGATAATTGATAAGAAATTAATATTTTATATCTGTGGCAAAATAGAATTTAGGTGAGGATTGAATTGCGTCTACTTTTATCTCTTAAGTTAATACAAGTTTCAGTTGAAATTTATACTTTCTGTATTTCTTTAATTGAAAAAGTAGACTCAATTAGGAATGTTTAAAATGCATTAAGAAATGGCCATTGGTGTTGAAACAAAATTGTATATTTCAAGAATTAATCTAAATAAATGACGCAAAGCGCATACAAATTATAGCAGAAAAGCTGATTGGCAGAAAAAGTAAATTGGACTGTGAGCGATTTTAGCAAATGAAGTGATCGGAGATTTTATTTAATAAAGAAACATATTTAATTAGTTCAAAATGATGGGAAATTAATTAAGATTCTCTATTTTGTTTATGAGACGATCTTTATTGACGAAATAATACAGAGAATAAACGATTTAAAATACTTCGTTAATTAGTTTTATGTCAATGCATTTAATTAAAACTTTAATATTAAATGAATGTAATTTTTTACATTTTATATGACAAAACAAGCGATATTGAAATTGAATATGTTATCTATTGATGTTAAAAGTTTATAATTAAATATTTAATTTGTTTTATTGTAAACAATTAGTTTATTGAAAATTTTAAATATGACCTTAAAATTTGCTTGGCAAATTCATATTTTTGTTTTGTTGCGTTAAAGTTTATGAAAACTTCAAAATTCCGAGAAGTTTTTACTGTAAAATATTAGGACAAGAATCTAATTGTATAATCCAAAGTTTCCAAAAGAAATTGACATTTAACATTCCAACTTAAAATTATAAAAATGTATAGTATTTAATTCATATACGGAAAAAAGAAACAAACCAACAAAAAACACATAACTATAAATTGATGAAGATATGACAAAATTGATATTTGTGGAGTGTGTGACTTTTTGTACCTACTGTTTTATATCAGCATTCGACAGTATTATACGCGATATATTATGATGTGTAATTTGTATAATAAAATTACCAAACTGAAACAACAAACATAATAATACAGAGAAAATGTGAATATGAGCATTATACCGTACTATTTTATATTATTATACTAACCAATTTGTTATAATTTTCAATGCAACAAATTTAATTTTAAATTAAAAACTGAAGAATGAACCTGATTGTAAATTTGATTCAATATGTATAATTATTTGTGAAATATTTTGCACTGCTGATCACAATCTGCACCATGATTAAATGTATCTTTTTAATAATGAAGTAAAATTGATTGTATTCTACATATTTTCTATTAATAAATAAAATCAATTTATTAATGTCATTCAACAAATTCATATCTTATTTCACCTTCACTCAATTCCTCAACGAACACATAAAAAATCAGAAAATTAAAGTTTTATATTTTAAATTTTAATCAAAGGCTGGAAAATAAAAGAATGTTTGTTTTATTTCAATAAATTTATTCAATTATACACATTTCATACATTAAACTACTCACAATATCATTAATTATGATATAGTTAAGTGACTCAAAATTTAATAAATTGCAAAAGCTTTACCACTCTTGTCCCAAATTTTCAGTTACCAAGAATCAAGCTTTGGTGGATCAGCAAAGTGTTCCTTGCGTTCACCACTGTAGTACTGCCTATGTCTTTCTACTCTCATTGCATAGTGGCGATTCTTCTGCTTGACCCTATTTTGGCATTCCTTGAAGTCTTGGAGTAGTGTATCACATTCTCTCATGCCTCTGTCAAGACCATAGGCCTCAAGGCACTCCATTACTTTCATTTCAAAGTCAGCACAACGGCCAAACCATTGGTGGCTGATCAATTGGCCAGTTATATCCGTGAATGGAGAACGAAGCCACGGAGACACGGACATCTTCCCTTTTTCTGTGAACAAACCAACCAAATTCATGAAAATTTACCGATTTTTTCATGACATTGAGGTTATATTATGACATAACAGTTAGGAATCGCTAGGAAAGAATAAGGAAAGGTGTTTTTAGTAAAATTGGCTTGCGAAATGGCTTCAATATTTAACATGTGTAGATTTATACCTTTTCTTCCTCAAAATATATTTTAAAGTTTTCCGAAAAATTGCGTTCCGTGACTTTGAAAGCAATTTTAATTTGACTTTCATTGAATATTGTCAAAACCAGAAAGCGTTTCGTTTGGCATTTGGTTACTCGATTCTTTAACCAACAAGGATTTAACCTATTTAATTTCCAATAATTTAAAAGTTATGTTAGAATATGGCTTGAAATCTTTCTTGTAATTATCGACATATTTAACCAAAGCAAAAGCAGTGAAATCGAAGGTAAAATTAATTTTCATAAAGTCACGTGACGTTTAACTAACCAATTTAAATTAAAAGTATAACCAACCATTTCTGTTCAAAATTGCTTTTAGAAAATAATTTTCCCCACCAGCGGGAAAATTTAAAACTTTCCCAATAATTAAAGAAAATCCTCGAGAAAAACAGAGTAGGCCATGTAATGAAAACAAAAATCAAACAAGCAACGAATTTCGATAAATGCTATGTCAAAAAATTCCACTGTAAAATCAAAATTATAAATTCAAAGCTAAATCGAACAAGATGGAAAACAAAGAGAATATACAAGAGTTGCAAGAGTTGCACCAAGAAGCAGTCGCCTCGCACATCAGCCTAACCGAAAATTTTGCGCATATTTCTGGTTTCACGCAACAACTGTACGAGGCGGCTGAAACGATCGTCGGCGCTGAAGGCCCTCGCAAAATCCCATTGGAGGCATCACATGACCAATTTGAAGGGGCTGA
This sequence comes from Leptusa sp. GC000079, assembly GCA_030264655.1. Lineage (NCBI taxonomy): Eukaryota > Metazoa > Arthropoda > Insecta > Coleoptera > Staphylinidae > Leptusa > Leptusa sp. GC000079. The sequence continues at coordinate 11,915 of JARJDT010010880.1, forward strand.
AGGCCACGACCACCAAGACCCCGAGTTACCACCAAGTGAAGAACCGGGCGTTCAGCAAGATGATAGTGAAGGCTCACTGGGGGAAGCCGCGGCATTGCCCTTAGAGACCCACCAGAATAAGGTGCAGGAGACGTTTCTGGGCGACAGAGTGCGTGAACTCTGCCAGCATCCAAACACCTGGCGTGTGATCAAGAGCCTCATCGTAATTGCCGTGGCTATTAAACTTTACCAGTCACTGGACACAATTGAGCAATACATTCCTATCAGAAGTATTGATTGGAACAGTGTGAAATCGTTCTTCAACCGAAATTAACATGAAATCTTTTATTACAAATATTATTCTCATAAATTAAAATAAATGTAGCATTGTGTGTATAAAGTACAGGGTATTTCAAAAATAATGAGCAGATTTGAATGTTATGGGCATGTTTTTTGTTACTCAGCTTCAATCTTTCTTCTTTGATTCCATTCTCATTCTTATATGTGACCAACAAGCGCGCTTATGTAAGATTCATTGCCGGAAAACTCAAATCTGCTACTATTTTATGATCTTCATTGATTTATGCAGCAAGTTTTATTTTTTCCTTTTCAATTTCTTCTTCATCATCTGCGTCAGAATTTGAAGTGGAATGTTCATCACTGCTTGAAATATCCAGACCTTCATCAAACCATAAAGTTTTCAACTTCTTTTTCTTCACAACTTGATCGTTTCCTTGACTTTTCCTTTTCAAATTCTGGCCAGTTGAAGAAGAAGCTGCTGCTTCCATCATTCCTTGAGTAACAGCATCTTCCAATCTCTCAGATAAATTAGCTCTTTCTTTATCATAGACTTCATCTTTAAATTCGTGCTTTGGTGTATGTACCAATCTCTCAAGCTTTTTCACTTTTCTGTCTTCAGCCTCTTGCTCCCTGTTGGCTTGTTTGTCAATCCAAGCCTTCAAGCGTTTTTCTTCATTGATATCCCTGAGGCGTCTACCACTGAGGTCTCTGCAAGCTTCTCTGTTTGTAGTCTTTTCAATTTGGGCCCCAATCGCCCTAAGCATTGACCCAAATCCTCCTTTCCCACCTGGTTGTCTTGGTACAATATGGTAAATGCCATTGTTGAAACAATCATCTTCTGTGACGCGCCTTCCATTGTGTATCAAGTAGAACTCCGGGCAGCCTATCTATAAATTAAAATTGTTAGCAACTTGTGAACTTGTTGTTTGTGATATGATTACAGATGTTGATGGCCTGCTTACCTTCATAAGAATAACATTGCACAGATCATCAAGACTTGAGGGAGGGTCGAATGATGCAACATACTTATTATTGTACATGAGCTCCAACATATTTGTGTTTTGTTCAACTAACGTTTTTCTCTTTTAATGAAAATTCGAGTAAAAACCAAAATTACGTTTGCATGCGTAAGAAATTTCGATGGTCTTTGGTATCTGGTTGGTTACTAGTCGCTAGTCCGATTGAGTCCGACA
>JARJDT010010883.1:0-21316 GCA_030264655.1 Leptusa sp. GC000079
TCACCTCCACCAATTTGTACTTGTACTTAAAAAATGTACTAGGTCCTGCTACAAGTACCAGTACTTAATTTAAAAATAATAAGTACAAGTACAAGTACATGCAATAGTAAATGTACTCGAGTACAAGTACCAGTACATGCAATAGTAAATGTACTTAAGTACAAGTACCAGTACATACCTTTCTTGTACTTCGTACTTAAAAATACTTTCTCTCAAGTACATACCCAGCTCTGATAAATATCTGAATCTAACCTAAATTTATTGAACCAACACAATTAAGCCGTAGACAGAGAGAGATAAGTGCACTGCAAAAAGGGATAGCAATACCTAAAGTCATCCTAAAGTAGTCAGCGGCGTTGCTAGGAATTCTGGGTAATGAAACATTACATTTCCGTGCAAACAGTTACCAAACGCCACACGAAAACTTTTTGGTGATTTTTGAACCATTCTAAAGATGGCAAATTCAAAATGATTTCAGTGAAGAAGCTTGTTTTCAAATCTTTCTGATTCTAATTAGTTGCAATAACGCCATTCTTAACCATAATTTAGGTTCAATAACTTGTATCTAACATTTAAACCCATCATAAGAAAGGTGCTAAAAGTTGCCACCAGGTTCGCATGCTTAGCTGTAAATCCCAATACTGAAGATAGAAAAAGAAAAGATCAATCAGTTTTTGAATAATAATGTAGTCCAAGAGCGGATAGCAATCAAAAATAATTTGTGCTACTTGATTTGATGTTACATGCACATTAGCACATATACATATTTATTATTTTTATTGTATAATCTTTATTACAACTTTCTTTAACACGGTGACTACTTAGATGTCCAAGAATGCGTTGTGCTACAAAAAATTATTAGCAAATCAGTCGGCGAGAAGGAAAGAGTAAGCGGGCCGCTCGTCTTGATAAATATTGATGCTACCGAGTAAGGTCGCAAGAACAATGTCAACGTGTCGTTGCAGACCGAATGTGGAAAGACCACCCGGACTTGCAAACCAGTTCTGATGCACTCGCGGAAAAAGTACGTAATGAAATCCATTACGTATGTAACTAATTCATGCAAGAGTGGATGCGTCGAACGCAAAGATCAAGCTCGAACTAACAAGCATTGTCGCAAATGTAGACAATATTCAATCGCTGTTTCTTTTGCACTGTAATGCCACCGATCCGGCTTGCCGTTGGTAGCAATCATGTTTTTTTAGTTTATTTGCTGTCGTCGCTCATGTTAATCGGAAATAAATAAAATTAGCACATTAAAAGACGCGCAGCTTGACATCGCGGTACTTAGTTGGCTCTGATTTGCTTCTTTGCACTTCAAACATTATTACTTACCTAACCTATACCGAGGGGTACAAGTACAACAGTACTCAAAATATATTTGTAGATAAATAAAAAAAATTCAAAAATTCCCTCAAGGGTTGTAGTTTTATAAAACACATAATAAAAGAATTTTGATATCACAGCTTTTGTGGTCATGTGTGTGGACTTAATAGATGTTTATGCGTATAAATGTAAATGCAGTGCAGAGTATATTTTCAGTCATGTTCTACGAAAATGTAACATAATTATTTACATTTTACGATAGAATTTGTCACGCACTGTACTTCCTGGGTGGAGCGCCGCCATGTTCTTGCACTCTGATAGTCTATCAGTAACCGCCTATTCAAATATATACATACTATACATATACTATTATTTACATAATATTATTCTTATATTCTACATCTTTCAACAAAGCACAATTCAAAAGCATTGTTATTTCATTATGACTAAATATTCCATCCATGTTGGAAGTTGTTATTATCGTTGCTCTCGAGCTACAAAGAATTGCGTTGTATTCTACACTGCATGTAAATTTGCAAATATGCAAAAGTTCAGTTTAATTGGTTAATAGCTTTTAAATACAGTTTAAATACATGCATTGTCAAAAACAAGGAAACAACGGAATCAAAAGAACTGATTGCAAATTGCGATATTTTAACCTTTAAGATCTGTATAGATATGGCAGCAAGTGTTTGTTAGAACACGCAGTATAATACAAACTGTAAGTATAATTGGTTTGTAGTCATTTGCAGTATGTGTCGTGTGAGCGGTAACAAAACGCAGCACAAATTACTAGACATTTTAAAAAATTGTTAACAAACGAGCGGCCCGTTTATTGATTCTTTGCTTTTGCGGTCGTTACAAGCGACTACCGTTTTTCTCGTTATTTTTCGTTTTCGCCATTAGTTTAGGCGAGCATTCATTCTATCGCATAGAATATTACGTTCGTAATCTTCGAGTACGCACGCTTCGATTAAACCGATAAAGCTTTGTTCGTCTCAAAAGTTTTGGCGTTCCCAAAATGAACAAATTCGATCCCACTTCAACCATAATACTTGGCCATAATCTCATCCCCTTTCTCATTCACCTCGAGCAAGTTTTATTTCGTCGAGCGCAAAAATCGAGTTCCCTCCTTTATTACATAATCCGAAAAAAGTTTGTAATTTCACGGCTGCTCAGTGATTTTTTCATCAGCGGACACGTCGGTTTATAAAGCGTTCGCCATTAGTCTTTGGCATTTTATACATATAGTAATGGCAGCAGCGAACGAAGTTGTTGCAGGACGAAGCAGAGAGTTGGCAAGGATGCGGAGGAAAAAAGGTCTCGATCCCGTGTGTCAGCGTGTTCGTATGTTCGAGTTGGGATTTTTAACTTTACTTTTCTTCCCGCTGGGCATAGTAGAACAGCAAGCAGCAAGGCAAGCGAAGCGTATTTTTTCGCTCGTACTCAACCCAACCAGTGAACCAGCGAGTGTGAATTTTATTCCGACACTTTGGTTATAAACACTCTTGTGGAAAAAGCGCTTGCAATTTATATTAAGAGCATAAAGTGTAACATATTAACATTGCGAAAACAGTTTTTAAACTTCGGGTTATTAAAAACTTTTTCTAACTACATGTAAATTCCATAATACTCTCGCATTAATAAAGTTAATAGGCTAAGGTTGGTGCGTATCTACACTTGCTATCTGCGTTACTTTTGACCGTAAAAATGCGCGGCTTTAAACAAATACATTTTGATTTATTCACCAACTTGCCGTCGCTATTTTTACTAAGTACTCAAATTTTCTTTCATATTTTTCATATTTCGCCGTTATAAACGCCACTACAGGGTGGGATCACAAATTTCAATCAAAAATAATAATACATTTAAGTATTTGAATTTATATAAAAAGTTTAAATTTTGCCAAATGTATTACACAAAAGTTTAATCAAATTATTAAATAATATTTTCATAATCTATTGAAATAGCATATTTAATAACATAGTAAAATAAGTATTTTTGTGCGATTTTCGCGTTTTAAATTCAATATTTTTGTGATCAACATTATTTTTTTTAACAAGCACTGATCTAGTCCAACATCATAGCAATCGGAAATGTATCTGTACAACGAATTCAGAATTGATACAATACAATAACACGTTACACAAACGCTGATACTGATACAACATGCAGTTTCATTCGATAAAACAACAAAAATGTCAGCGTTTGATGATTTGTGGTTGACAATTGTAGCGCGTTATTTACATACCATTATGGTTTTGAAAACGAGCCAAACGAGCAATTCGATTGCATATCGCTATCCAACATTCCAACGTATTATTATGAAGTATACTTGGATTTGCACAAAACTATTCTGACAGATTAAATTCGTGTACATTTTTAAATCTTCGAATAATTCAACAAAATATAAAACAAGTAGCTGTGGTATTTAAAAATTATTTTAAAAAGAAATTGGAATTTATTTAAAAATTACAAAGTTTTAACTTTGTAAAACTTTTCGAACACACCGCGTATAAACGAAATGTTTTCCTTTTGCAGAAACTTCGAAATGTTCTCTGTCGATCATTACAAATATTCGTGAAAACGGGATACATTGCTTATAAGTATACAGTATTCGCATAACCATTTATGGTTATCTACAAATTGTCTCATTTTGCCTAATTAACTGATTATGCATTCTTCTCATGCGATCGAACCATAGTGATTATAGCAAGAAGTTATTATACTGAATCAAAACCGAGAAGACAGAAGGCAAGAATGCGTCAACTGACTGCTACTGGAACCAGCAGTTAGGATATGATCAGCGTTTACCAATAGGGAAATGTTTTTTTAATAAATGTCTCATGTCATGCTTCATGTTATTTCTGGGCAAAAAAATGAGATTATCATAAATAATCAAATTAAGAAAAAAGTCAATTTAATAAAATTGAAAAGGAAAAATATTTTCGGAACCACCTCAACTCCATCTATAATTTTATCTCTTCATTTATAGAATAATATAACGAAACGTAATAATAATAATAACAGTTAATAGTAAAGCAGCAATAATAATTCTCTTTTGTTTATAGTTCATTATAGTAAACTAATAAAATATAGCTTCTATTATAAACTCCCATTTAGTCAATGGCCACCAAATGCAATACATTAACTGTGAATTGCGAAATTGTCACGAAATTCGCTACATATCACATGGTCAGTTAAAATGCATGCATTGTTTATGATTCAAAATAATTTTGAAATTAAATTACATTTCTATATGTATAATATGAGAGTGGAGTGCTTTAAGCTATTTTGTTGATAGATTGTCATTAGAGGAAGCCAAAGTTAAATAAACCAAAATTTAATATGCATTCATTCACTCAAATGGTGGATGTGGTCGCTTCAATAATTCTTTTTTCTCTATTATTTTCAAGAAATTATTTATGAAGAAATCTAATTCCAGATATAGTATTAAGAATGTATTAACACTAATACACTATTGTTTATATGAAATTTGAAAATATGCTTTAACTGATGGTTAATGTTCATTCACTATTTATTTTATACTTGTTTGATGATGTGTGAAATTACATTTTATCGGGTAGAAGTATGAAAATTACTCCAGTTTTGACAAATATACATATAAAATATTTTTAGTACAATGATAATGGTTATTATTTTATGTGTGTTGTTTATAGATTTATAGGGCGTTTTGAATGTTTCGCAATTGCAGATATTTTCTGAAATTGTACAAATTGATATTAATTCCATGTAATTTATTTATCCTGTAATAGCTAAATAAGATATCTAATTCTTAATTTGGTTCTCTCAGTTTATTTCATATAACAAATGCATGAGAAGAGCAGGAAAAATTTATCGAAATCGTTTTCGCCAATCAATCAGTGGCAATCAATCAAAGCGAGAATTGAAATATTGACACTGTGACTAATAGTATTTTGCATATTTTATCAACAAATTCGTTTAATATTTAAATTTCTCTATTAGCGAGGAATCAAACCATTCGAATCGTCGCATACGATGCTGGATAATTGTTATTAAAATTTATTCGCTGATTTAATTTAAAATTACTGGCCCCAAAGTTTCGACATTGGCGAGTGATTTTTTGCGTGTTTTATTAAAATTTAGTTGAAATCCGGCGCTTCGCTAGAGATATTTGTGTATGTACGGAGTGTTTGTATATTGTGCGCGACGCGCTTCGAATGAACAAACGAACAAATGAATGAATCGAGAAACAAACGAACGGAACGGATGGAGAATTTTCGCAGTTGGATTACTGACAGTCGAGTTAATTAGTAATATCATTTCAGTTTTATTTCATCGCTCGGTTCCGGCGAGTATAAAGCGAAATGAAAAAGCACTTCATTTTTAATTGGATTTGGTTAATTCGCGAGAATTTTAATGGATATTTTACATTACCCAATTGCATCATTCGCCCGCACCCCCGCCCCGCCGCCCGTTCTAGAACTGAATCCAACTTTTACAACTCCGAACAAATCTTTTATCAGTTTCCAACGATGTTTCGTTGAAAAATTATCAAGAAAGCGGATTAAATTTTTTTGCCGGCTGTCGGCGATGGTAATTAAAACTCGACGGACTTTTTCTCTTCATTACTTACTTTGGTTCTTTGCCCGCAAGCGAAACCTAAAATATTCATCACAATAATTAGACGACGAATTAATATTAATATCGTCGTCAATGTCATCATCTGCATCATCATCATCATCATGCGAATGCAATGATTATATGACAAAAAATCGTTAACTCGTTGGGAGGAGTTTCTGTAGCTCTTTGTAATACATGCACTACACACGGCAGACTCCGAGTGGCAAACTTTAAAGAATGGCACGTGTGTGCACACACCGCCAATATATTTACAATTGCAGTATTCATGATGTGCTCACATCGGCACGTGCACATTCGTTTGTATGCCATAATAAGCAACCTAATTGAATTCACACCCTGAAGTCCAACTTGACGATTCTACAAACGCTCAAAACAGCAAATAACATTTGCATATTTTTCACCCGAACATTAATCAAGGACCAAAGAACATTTTAATTAGTTACCTTGAGTTCACATAGGATCTTATTTTCGAAAATTCTTGTCGAGATATCGAGAAAATTTATGAAGATAAGTTTAAGTTTTTCAGGAAACCAAACAAGAAATAGCAAGAAGATAAATTAAAAATCGCACTATATCAAGAAGACATTTTAGTCAAGATAATTAGGGTTTCACGAGACAAGAAATCTTGTCTTGAATTAGACTTCATGTCTTGTCTCGAAATATCAAGACAAGAAATTTGGGTTTCTTGTCTTGCGTTTTTTACTTATTTTCTTGAAATTTCTCGATGTTTATTGTCTAATTTCTTGAAAAACTTAATCTTGTCTCGTCTTGATTCATCCATTCCGACACTTATCTTGATCGAAATCAAGACAAAAATTCTTGAAAATCAGGAGTCTCGTGACTCATCACTTGTTAAGAAAAAAGACAGGACAACAAAGTCAAATTTGTTTTCTTGATTTTTTAAGACAAGGCAAGAAATCCAATTCAAGACATGACAAACTGTATTATTGGGATTTCACCACTATTTGAAATCATAATATCGTTAACAATACAAGCATTGTTGCTTAACAATTCGGAGTCATTAAAATAAGAAGTAGGTACTTAATTGAATAGAAAGAACAGAACGCCGGAGCAATCTTAGACGTTGACTTAATTTTAATTAGCGCGCTCGTTGGCGGTAATTATTATTGGCACGATTTCGAGATCGAGTGAAATTTGAATCGCGCAGAATGCCGCTGCTGTATGAGTATGTGTGGATCTTTATACGTTGAAAAAGTGGTTTAAATCCCACTTAGGAAAGTACGGCACTTAAAGGGTTGGCCGCTTAAAGCTGGCTGGTTAGTATTGAAGGTATAATACACCGCATACACATAGTAAGTTCGCTAGCAGGCATTGCTACTTGAGAGGTTTGCTGAGCATGAGAACGTCGAGTCCGCTCCTTCTGCTCCTTATGTAGATACCCATACCCTCCGGCGGAATAGCAAGTGTGTGGTAGCACCCCGGCGACGGGCTGCCTAATGTGCTTTCCATGTCGCCGTTGTACCTCAACACGTGTCCACCCCCACAGCCCCGTTGTATTATCGATGTATTGCCGTGTACTATCACAAGATCTCATGTGGGATTTTTACTCCAGCCAACCGCGAAGAATTTACACGAGTCGCTTTCAACGCGAGCAAAATTTTCATTCGTGAAGTGCATTTCACCTACTTGTTATTACACACTTGCTACAAACTAACCCGATGGTTATTATTATATCATCCAGCCACACTGAGGCGCTGATCTAACGTCAGGCACATATCAACTGAATGTGGGGTAACTTCCAGGCAACGTGCGACTGCGACTAAGCTATATGTGGAAAAATATATCATTAAAAGGAAAATTCAGCAGACCGTAGAGGCAGAATGTATATGTGAGGCAAAATCACGACATGCGAAAAACAAGTGATATTACAAACGTCAAGGCAATGTTACTTGGGATGACATGTTATTTTCATATGTTGAGCGCTTGTGAACATTTTGTCTTCGAAAAGAACACTTGTTTAATCTTTTAGAGTAACATGTATTTTTTTTAATTTTCTGCATGGACGACACCCAGACAACTGTCAGGGTATCATATCTGCACACTGAATCCTGACAGATAATAAAACCTTAATGGTATCTACATACTTCTGAACATTGTCAAAAAGCTTAGGATTATTACGTGCAGTGCACATGAATTTATTTATTTTCGATTGTTAGATTGTTAACTTTTAAGTTAAGGGTGCGTTCAAAACTTCATGGCATTACAACGCGTTGGTGATGGTTTCCTAGTGAATGTGCATAGATCAATTATGTCATCGGCATCGTTAATCAAAGTTAGCTTTATGGTTAGAAATATGAATATGCTTTAAAATCATAACACCCTCCGAAAATATAAAAACCTCAAAGCGTGCAAATTTAGTTTTCCGCACCCGGATCAAAAAAGCATAACTGTACCAACGCCTACTCCCTAAAAAAACATCTTGGTTGTTGTTGCGTTACATTGTGCTTTTTTGTATAGCATATTCTTGTGCTGTAGCTATATATAAGTTGTGTCGTTAGTGTTTTCCTGGCCTTCGTATCGATGTTGTCGACGTGCCATGCATCGCGGCGCGGCGCGAGGCGAGGATAATGCTAGGGCGCGACAAATGGATGCTGACACGCGGCCCTATAGTAAACTAGCCGCCCTCTATTCATTACCGTCACGTGGCAAAAGCTCGACATTATTATTGTTTGTTATGGCACGGTTCGCGTTATTGCCATTCTAATCCCGTGCACTTGTTATGTATTACTTACTTACTCCAGCATTGGCTACATCAGTAACACGCATCATTCAACCGGAAAAGTTAATACATAAACCTCACGTACAACAACGCCATCAAACAATACCAAGTTAATATAGAGTGGAGTTTATTTCTCTGTGGAATAAGAAAGCAAGCAAATGCAATGCACGTGCTTCAAACCTATATTATTTAGAATATAACCAAAGAGATGTAACTACTAATTCCGCGGTAGTAGTACTGATGTTGTACATGACTTACAACTTACATCATTTTGGATATAAGAAACATTTTGTGCTTGCTTGTAAAAATTCATTGATCACCCATTTTCAAGTTAAACATAGCAATGAAAAATATTAAAACAAGCATCGTCCTTATTTTTCGTCAAAAGATTATTTTATTTACTATATTTGTCAGTGCCAAATATGAATTCAAGAATTCAACTTAGCATGCCACATGTTTAGACATAAAGATTCATATCCACCACATATGTTAAAAAAATATTTCAGAAATCTGTGCAATTTGCATGTACGGATTAGTGCTATGACTTTTATGTGGTTTTACATTGAATGGAAATTGCAAAATTTGTTAAATGACACCAAAGCAATGTAGGTTATTAATGAATTACCTTTGAGTAATTTATTTGTTTTTATGTGACATTAATTTTATTCTAAATATGCAAATAATATTTTTAAAGAATGATATTTGCACAAAAAATAAAAACCATTCAAAAATTCAAAAAAATAAAACTTTCTTAGCATATCGGCAGAGCTAGAATGATTGACAATTGTCAATTAGGTTCTTCGACTTACTTAGCAAGATAGTTGACGATTAAACGTATACTGATCTGGGTAATTTTCGTAATTAGTATCAGTTAAGTACTATTACTTCTTCACTTATAAGTATATGATGTTTCACAGTCAGTCTAAATGTTTATAAATATGTATATTTTATAAGAAATGTAATTGCGGCTAGCTCTTAATTGGAATTAATCATGGATGTTTTTCTCTTATCATATTCATAGCGCCATAGTGGAATAAAATATGTTTTCTACTAATTAGAAACAGATCCTGTATTAAATTATTCATAAGTAAAAAGTATAGTTGGACAAAAGTCCAAGCTAAAGTTCTATAGCACTGTTATAGGCACAAACTTCTGACATTTCCTTTTCGATATCAATATCAACTTATGATGAGTGCACATCAACTAATTAGACCTAGTTTACGGACGAGTTGGATTCAATAACACTCATTACATATGCAGAACAATCTATACAAATTTGCTATTTGTAACGTATTTTTCAAAGAAATACTAAACTAATTCTCTAATACTCCGTATTCTAATAAGTATATATCTTTCACTCAATAGAAAGATAAGATGATAAAAAAATTAGGTTTGTGTATGTCTAATATGTTCCGGTTTAAAACGTTTTTGATTGACGTCAAGTTGAACTAACTGAAAAACGAACTTAATTCTCTAATAAATATTTAAACATACATGTTTTATTCATGTCGCAGAGAGAAATAAAGTTCGGATGGACATCAGTGTTAAATTATATATTTTAAATCTTTTTATAATTTTCAATGCGTCCTCCGGTAGCGTCCGCCATTCGTTTACAAATGAAATTACCATCAGTAAAATGGTTAAATGATGCTAAAAAGGTAACAAAACAAGTATGCAAGCAGCGCGATGACAGTTTTTAATTTCCCCTTGACACGTTTTATAACAATAATAATTAATAATTAAAATGTCGCTAATGGATCGCGCTTAATTATTCTATTTTACGTAAACAAATAAATTTTATAAACGCAAACCTAATGAAAATAAATTTAAATCAATTAACATTACTGAATGGACGCCTTTTAATGTGTCACCGATGTGTTTTATTTATGCCAAACGTTTACAATAAGGATTTTTTCTTCGCAAAATATTTCTGCTTTCACAGCTATCTGGTTTATGGCAAATGTAGCACAATAAATCATTCGAGTGGAAGCTGCTTCTTTATAATACACCTAACTTCTTTAAACCTATTCATCATAATCTGCTGAAGAAAGGTTAAGTGAATAATTAAATTTAGGAGAGAACGAACGAACGGGTGCAGTTTAGTTGGTCCGGGCAAAGTAGTAGGAGCACTTGATCTTCAGCGTGCTCGAGGACCAAAGGCGAGGATGGGCATGGGGCACGGGGTAAAGTTGGCCGTGGCGCGCGTACTTGACGAAGGGCTAGTGGCCCGCAGCGGTGTATTAATGAAGCACTACTCTCTTTGACGGCGTGCGCGGTGCGCTCCACGCTACGCTCTTCACTTCACTTTATACGCTCTCGTGTAACCGGCACATAAGATGTTCTTATTGTATCAACATTGTGTAGAAACATTGCGCCGCTTTTTGCTACGAGCACGCCGAACACGGCGCGCATTTAATTTGCCCGCCGGCCTAGTTTGTTTATCAATACTCGCGCTACATGGCGAATCGTTAGTGTTGTACTACCCGTAGGACATAATCATTTTTTATGCATGTATTTGATAATTTTGCGCTTCATTGTCCTCCCCACCCATCAAATGCAGATTACTCGGTATTTCATTATTTCGCATCTCGTTTGGTTTGATGCATGTTTTTGTCCGATATCAAAAACGATTCGCGAACGTTGCTTCGTTTCGTGTATTCGTTATTCGCGAATTTAATGTTTTTTGCGTTTAGCAGTTTTTTATGTCGGTTTCAATATGTATATAATACTCTTTGAAATAAATGCAAGTGCAGAGCAGCACATTGCGCCCTGCCATATTCGCCATAATTAACTACATCAACGTATTGTGTTCGGTACTGTTTTATAATTTAATTCAAAACTTGATGCTATTGTAATGTTGATAATAATTATTTATATTTTCCATTCTTTGTTCCTTCCTGAACAATATTGCAGCGCAAAATGCAAATAATATCCATAGGCGAGCTATATTCTATACATTCACCAAAATAATTCATATCATAACATGCATACAGTTTTGTTAACGATGCATTCGAAACTTAATGAGGCAAATTAGGGACTTTTTGAGTATATTTGCGTGATGTATAGTTCTGTGGATCGTGTCTGAGTTCTGTGTGGTTTCAATGGTGACATGTGTATCTATGTATGTGCCTTGACATTAGTCCAGGTGCTTTTCTTACACCTGTCCGTTTTCCATGCCGTGTTCGTTCACTTCACCTACATGACTCTCATTAATAATTGCACTTTGTCGCAAATTGTTTTAGCAACCGAAAGAAAGAATAAGTGTTGCAAAAACTGTAAGATATCGATGTGTCAGCAAGGTAAAAATATTGCATGCATGGTGCGTGCGGTGCGGGTCACCAGCAGATTACGAAGCCAACAAATGTTTCCAACAGATAACACAATACAACGGCAGCACCGGTTAATTTAATAAACCTAATTAATTGTATGACATATTAGGAATTTACCTATGTACATATTGCTAATATGGCTAGAATAAGTAATTAACTGTGTTATCATATTTTATTATCAAACTAATTTTGTGTCTTTTGTGTTTTCATCTTAAATTTTATGCGACTTTATATCCAGGATAATTTAAATGTTCGCCCTTTCTTGGATTAAAATAATAAATAAAGTAGAATAGCAGCATCAATTAACCCTTTCAAACCAAAGTGTAAAAGTGTAAATGTTTGTACCGGAAACACATGTTCAATGGGTTGCATTCAAGAGTGTATCGAACTATAATCAGACATTGAGGAAAATTGATGAACAGTAATTATCGATGAAATCCCAAGTCGTATATAGCAATATTTTAACACCTTTACCCCAAGCAGAAGACGTTTCCGAACGATTTTCTATAAAGAAAAAGACGTTATTGCAATTAAACTTGGGAGGGCATGTGTCATGATGATAGGAAGCAACGTTTAGTTTCCAACAATTTCACACCCAATTATAACTTTAACATTTCAATGAGCTATAAATCAAGTCAAATTGTAGCCCGATTATTTAAACGTGCGAAGAATGCTTTCCTTTTCATGGTGTTTTAACTCATATTTTTTTTATAAATAATTTGCTGAAAGTAAAAGATTTTCTTTTGTCCCATTTGTCAGCTGTTTAGTATTTATGGAAAAAATCTTAAGTATCCCAAAAGGTAACATTTTTATTTTAATACATTGTATGTCATCGAGTTTCAGTTTCATGTTACTTCTATATTTGCATGATTGATGCAGCGATAACCAAATTAGAAAATAAACATTACACCTAAAGTACGCTAAGTCATATTTAAAATTACCCTGACACTGTTCATTTACACCAATTCAAGTAGTTAATTATAGTCGGAGTTTTTACTTACTACTGCAGGCATCACAACAGTAATGTAATGAAGTATACGGTATAAAATTTTTATCGAAACAACACATCTTAATATAATAATAAGTTGTGTTTCTGAGTGTGTCGTAAAAGGAGTTGGCATTCCATATATACATTTAGTTTATGCGATGTCTTTTCCATTCCATATTCTTTTAATATCTATAATTACGCACTTTTAATATAATTTTAATACCTTTTTAATGATGTTTGGCGTGCGTTTATAGCCGCATGTAAATTTAATTTAATATTGCTATTAGTACTAATACCTATACAACAACAACATGTTCTTAACAATGCAAAAGGAAACATAACCGCGTCAAGCAACACCTAACTGCGAACTAATTCTAATGTTAACGTTAATCAAGAACATTTTTTTATGCAAAATACAGTTCTCAAGTTGGCTTTCGACTTTTCGACACCACTGACCTTTCGTACCCTTTGTGCAAATAGTAGGTAATAAAGATGTGTAGTTTCTAAAAACCAATAAGTAGTTAGAGTTTACTGTGGTTTATTGCAAAAACAAAATTAAATAAATAGGAAAGAAGATACTAAATGCTGTTCTTAAATTTTCTAAAGACGCCTAAAAATTAAAAGTTGAAAAAGTCTAGAAATTCAATTACATGCATTACTCGTGTAGTTTAAACAAGAAATCACGGTGTAAATGTGTAATATATTCACTTTTAATTTATATCATGCGCAAAACCATAAATAGTGAACAGGTATAAGTTTGATTTTGTTAATTTATTCAAATTGAGTGAAATTTTCTTTAATTGGAACCAATGTAAAATTAGAAGCAATTGCAACTATAGGGACTACTAGCGTTATACGTTTTGATATAACTAATAACATGTTATGATTAATTAACTACAAACGATATGTGTACATGGGTGAGTCATATAATTACAAAATTAATTGATAATTGCAAGTTATTACCAGGCAAATTATATGATTGCCGTTACCCTGTTATTGAATTATTTGTATATACGTGTATAAATTTAATTGAAAATGAAAAATAAATGCAATGAATTTAAATGTCATCGTCGAAAATCAAGTAAAACGTTCAAAATTATTTCATCCTGATGTAAAAGGATGTTCGTTCCCTTTAGCACTTGCTATGTTTAAACATCCACGAGGTCGAAACGTATACTTTGATCAACTGAGTTTGGGTACAAAGTCATTTGTTCGACACGGGTGCCAACAAATCCGAGCCAGGTTGGGTTTGTCGCGGATTCAGTATTTTCGCAAAGAAATGCGCGCATAGAATTCACAATACTCAACGTTCATAGAAGTCGATTTCATCGTATATGCGTTTTACCAAAACCCTATTTTCCAACCTTGCAATGACAGGCTGGGCTGGTGAAACACAATGGAAAATGCGGGCGAACATTGTGAAACTGGTATTGCGAGATGTTCGCGTTCGAATCACCCAAGGGGTTATGGAAGCCGAGGGAAAAGTCGCACAAAACGCTCCGTCGAGCACAACTACTAGAAATATCCTTCGATCAAGATAGCAGGCGTTCTTGTAAAACGCCTTAACTTTTTCTATTCGTTGCCAGGCATTTTCTTTCCGTTCGCTTCAGCGCCACCAGGTGAGTTCGTGCGTTCACGTTAACCTATACCACGAACCTCTTCGAGCACAACTCGTGTAGACATTGATAAAGTCTATACGATGCTGGAGAATTCGGAAATCTGTAAATGAAACCGTTATCGAATTCAGGAGTTTCTATGAGATTTTGGCTTGTATTGGGATTTGTTCGCGTCGAACTTTTTCTTGTAGATTTGTACGAAATTGTGTGCTGAGATCCGTTCCACAACCGCAAATATAACATTTGCCCAAAAAGAGCAAATGGATAAGTATATCGCTTATTGTAATTTGAGAATTTTCTTTAACTTATGTTTGATATTAATATAATTTCTGACCTAAACCAGAAATTGTCTCAAGCTCAACCCATAATAAAGCCAAGTACTAACACTTAACCGAAGTGCACAAATATCAAAAATACATCATATTGTTGGCTCGTACAAATAGTGAAAATTATTGTTAAACTATTATACATTTAAAGGGTGATCAAATAATTTTGCGCTATAAATAAATATCATATTATAATATGATTTCTGTGGGAGTTTGACATTTTTTATGGCGCGAAATTCAACTGATCTCCAGTTCTATTCGATCACCCTGTATGCGGCACCATCAGTATCGGGTCGGTATATGATTAATGAACTCAATGACAGTTCGTTAGTGCGATTATCAGCACTTTGATTATTCAATATGTATTTATGTTCTATATTTGTAAATGCATGCTCACAATTCACAATAACTAACTACAATGTAAATTCTTTTTAACGCGAATTGAATGACTATGACTATAGACGCTTCATCGTCTTCTTAAAATTTCTTTCATTTGATTTCTCTATACGAAATAAGACATAAATATTATTCTATGGAGCAAAGAAATTGCAACAAGAAAAAATAACAAGATATTTTTACCATCATTGTAAAGCAACGCTTTGTAAACGTTGAAACGTGACTGCATCTTAAATTTCTTATGACTTAAGTATCATACTCGTCACTATGCACAATAACTTTGCAGTAAATAGAAAATTGGCTTATTTGATTTGAATTTCATCTTGTCTGGAATACCTGTAGCGATAGTGGCGCCAACTGTGGCAACGATATCCTGAATCGCCCAATGCTGTAGGTGCGTAGTGGTGTTTATTAAAGTTAGAACTGTAATAATAACAACTATAACAAGTCGTAAAATCTACATGCTAATTACGACTGGCATAAACCAGCAGCATGACGATTTTTTGTGCGTTTTAGCATCGTTATACCTGCATTCTGCACTGCATTAATTAAAACAACTCACTTGGTTCGAGTTTGAGATATGTTTGAATAATACAAGCTAAACATAAGAAACGCTCTTTTATTTTCGTCCGGTTGAGGTGTTCGTTTGTTTGTTTAAAGGTGTACATACACATTAAAATCGAAAAGAAATGCACCTAATTACAATTCCCTCAGATTACCTACTAAAAGATTAATGACTTGCGTTAATAAGCGAGCTGTTAACATGTTTATACAAAGTTCAATTAAATGTGTTGATACTTAAGCAATACAAACACCATAAAGTTGAAAAGACGTTAGAAAATATAATTTTGACTTTTAAGCCAAATGAAATCAACAGCTAGGTATTTTTCAATGTTAATCACACGATCCTATTGTCAGATTTTCACTCCCAACATGAGGCGTTGAATGAAATGTAGTTTGTATGACAATTGTACAATAATATTCTCGCTTGTCGTTGCTTGTGTTATTCACACAAACATTTCTGGTATAAAGGCATTTAGCAAAACATATCAATTCGCAACAAATCATAACTTGTCAGCTAGAAATTTGCATTAGTGCGATTCACATTTAGCACAAGCACAAAGAGAGTGTCATAGTGTGACAGCGACATGTTTGATTCGTTTTTGAGTGAATCTGGTTTACAGTACAAGAGTATAACAAAGGCACAATGAAGGAAACATAACAAGTCGTCTTAGATTACAATAGAGTTACATTGATGTTGCATATGTCGTCGAATGCATGCATGTAGGTTGGTTTCGTGTTTGTTCCACAAGGGAATATGTGTTGAGCCAGAATATACTCCAGTTTAGTAGGTTCGACACGAAAAAAACATCGATTGTAATAAAAAGGCTTTTTTCATTTACTTGCTTGCTTGAAAATCTTGCTCTGGTTGGCTTAGTTTTTTTCCCGCTTCTATTCTATGCAAGTGTGTCATTTTCTAAAATGTGTGCTTAGCCGACTAGAAAAATGTCAAGATATGTTTGACAAGGGGTCCTTAATGTATTAGGCGCATTCATATACGCAGCGCATTACATTGACCTAAAAAAGGATTTTTGGAAAGGCTTTGTGGAGGGCGTGCATCATACTACTTTACTAATGTATAGAATTCAAAAATAAAGTCAAGACTTACCCAAAAATACTTAGTGGACCGTATTCGTTTTTGTTATAGCATGATCGGAGTAAACCAATTGAAAAGCGAAGAATTCATTAAGTCACAAACAATTAAAATCACAGGGCACATTTCTCTTAAGGATGCCTACGCCGCTAAGTATTTTTGGGCAAGTGCGTCAAACATTCGGTTCTCGCTTGATTGATGCTGAGGTCGATGAAAGACTAAAATATTGCGGATAACTCAGTAAAAGCAGCTTCAACTTCACCACGAAGTCAAGAACAAAAACCGGTGGACCGGTCGAACGCGTTTACTCGTTGACTGACTCGTTATTTATTTTGCCACATGCTGATTGAATTAAATGTGAAGAAGTTTTGCAATCAACGACTAATCAGTTTATACTCATAAACAAGAAATATTAATAAATCTTTCTTTGCTTTTATAATTTTAACAAATGGTTGTTTTTATTCTTTAAAATAATCTCAGAAAACAAATCTTACCAGAGCCACACATTCATTCACAAGAGTTGATGGTTGACAAAATATCGTTGAGATGTCAGCACGAGTATCGTGGATTTAGGTCTTGCTTTCAACAGGCTGGAGCATTTTGATCTTTGAAAGCCTGGCGCCTCTGATGGCAAGCTGTTTACTAAGAGAAGAATCATTAAAATTAAATAAACTTAAGTTTTGAGTTTTTAAACCATAATTTAATTAATATAGCAACATTCTTTTTGTCAATTACTTAGGTATGGGTTTTGGGATACCGAAATAAATAAATTAATAAAGAATATTGACGATCGGATATTAATTATAATATTATTATTGTTGTTATTATTATTATTATACCTATTATTTTTGCATTAATACAGCAGCTAGTTCTAGAATACACAACAGATATATTACAGTTCTCGCTACATATGTCGGAACTGAGAGGTATATTGGCGTGTAAATGCGACCCACCAATTTCACCAATTTCAGGTATTAAATCATTCGGAATAATTGCCGCACCGTTTATGTTCTGGCCACTATTTCATTGTACTGCACTGTGCAGTTGGGTTTGATGACTCGGAACGTTGCAACGAAGCACGGTATCCATAAAATAGGCTAACTATCTCGACGCTGCACTTCATCCTACTGTCTGGTCTACCCCATATTCTGGAATATATCTATAAATTTAATAAATATAGGATATTTATGGAATTATTATAAATAAATAAAATTGGCATTGCAGATATTTAAGAAATGACATTTACAAATTTCAAATTATTCAGCAAAAGGCAATTAGAATATAGTTGAGATAGTGTTGATAGAATTACTTTATTATCATTGCGATGCGATACAGGTAGTAAAATATTACATTCGTGTTGAATGTGGACATGGATATTCAGCACAGGTTGCTAGTCGCTCATTTATCATAGCTTTTGCGCTATCCGACTATCTGTATCATCATCGCAGCGTATCATTATACGCGGGGCTAAATATATCGCCTACGATTAACTTGTTAATATTTATTAATAGTTCGTAGCTTCCCATAAACGAGCAAATTATGTACATTCAACCATCCAATTTTTGATTGCAAAAGTTTTCGACAATTAATTCACTACCATGATTTTTCGTAACGGTTTTGTTTGTTGACGCGTTAAATTAATTTTGATCAAGAATGTAGATGTTCATATTTTCGGATTTGGTATACATATAAGTAAGTATGTACATACAAGTTGATGAGAAAAGTTAATATAGGTTTGGAAGGACCAACGGTGTGGAGATAGTTACGTTTGTGGTAATAAAAAATGAAATATTTCCTTTGTAAGTGTCGACCGGCCCAGAGGGGTATAATCTTCCTAATGAAATATTAAACGAGTATTAGTAACAGTGTAAGTTAACCCAAGAGTGTTAGCTCGTGGGCTGAAATAATTAGAGTAGACCAGCAACACATCAATCTTTAGCCCAGGCTTGGCCATGCCTATGGCCTGCTGTACTGGACGTTATTCATTTGTGGACTCGAGTTGTGCATGCACCGTGTGTTTATTCGTTCAATGAACGCTCAAATGAAAATATACTTAATGCTTTACAAAAACATTACCTGTTTCTTACAGCACGAAAATTCGTAATTGTCGAAAAAATCAGGTGGGAACACCTTATATAAACCTGATACATCTGCCGCTCTAATCATTGTTATTTGGTTACAGCCTGATGACCTGTTAACTACTTCTTTATATGATGGTTCTTTTATTACTTGATATCAATATCAGTTGTATGGTAACTTTTATAGATATTGTGTTGTCTTCTTAATCCAAGAACATTAGATTTGATTTACTGTTTATGGACTAATTAAAAAATGTAAATTATTTTTACCATCTTAATAAATTATATGTGGATGCGTGTTTAATGTAACAATTATTATGCTTTATTATTATCATAGAATATGATTTTGCAAATGCTTGCAAAGATTATGAGTTATTAATTAAAAACTTACATTTAAGTTTCTATGAATGATGCCGACAATTCGCACAATATTGCATGCCGTGCAGGAATAATTATCCATGAACAATATTATTATTTCCAAATTAATAAATCTCTTTACGGCAATTCACACGTGTTATGCGGATTTCTTTCAAATAACTTATGTACATATACTTCTTTGCGATAGACATTAACATTAAATATTCGTATAATTCACATTCTAGTTGTTGATCACATTTTAAATGTAAAATAGTTCAGTATGCTCATCATACATGAAGAAATCTAATTGTCTAATCTGTGAGCGCCTTCATTGTTTGAAACAATTGAGTGAGCACACGTTTTCATAAATGAACTCATTTTCCCATTTGCCTAGCGCTATAGATGTAGCTGAATGTAGTTGGCTGAAGTTAGTTTTAAAACAGTATACGACAAATCCTTTAAAGGGTATTTGTCCCAAGGGCCAACGAGTGTTGGAGGTGATATGTCCTCCCTTGAGTCTTCTCTATGCAATGCAAGTACAGCATGAGCATGTGTACTGCGCACTGCTGCGCTCGTCTGTCTGCATAGAGTGGCACTCGTTATTTAACGCGACGAGAAAAAGGGCAACTTAATCCCTTTTTTCCAATACACACGTCATCTGAATGTGTACTACCAAGAGATTACCGGCTTACTATGATAGTCGCGATATATGAATGCATAAATAACAATCTATTTATTTAATGTATGTTGATTGAATTGAAAGCAACCCTCCAATGCTGATACAACTCCGACATTGGCCATTGGGCATTTCACTCGAAATCAGAATATATTGGAACACCTTTTATACGATTGGGGAAAATTATGCATGTTATGTAAAAATTGTGATATTCTTTGAATTCGGCCACAGTTTCATGCATGTAAATGATTTCGCTTTTGTGTTTGTCCGTTTAACCATATGCGCCGATTTTTCACTAGACTTATCCTGACATGTCCTCATTCGCGTGGAATATAATAAGAGCAGAGCTGTCCTAGCTGTGTAATATACATGTTGACTTTTAACTTGCACGAGTACACGAACGGCTGGATGATGATGGCTGAGCACAACAGATGCTGCTAGTAAGTAGCACTCTCGACGCACAAAGCAGCGCGCTGATACGAACGAATGGAAGAAAACGACAGATATATGATTGACATATTTTCCCGAAAGGCCCTTTGTGCCGCTGGTCGGATGTGATGTGTATATTGCGCATTGCATCGAACCCTGATTTAATATTGCGCCAGTTTGCGTCCTGTCAATCAACCTCACGCTGCAATCAAGCGCGATGCAATGTCACTATTTCGTGCAATCACAATAATAACACAAATGGATCAAACGGATTTAAAGATTACCCACACCAAATGCACAATTCTCGTTTGGGATTTATCCTACTTTTCATAGACCCGTTCGTTTTCTTTTTCGCCTACCTATGCAGAAAACATCTATTATATGACCCAAAATGAGGGAGTAAAACGACTCATAGTTGCCCTAGGGAATCGAAACTCTATCTTTTTTCTTTTGCTATTTAATGTTGATTCTTGTTGTCAGATGGCGCAACTAGAATATATCATTTTCGTAAATAACACACAATAATATGTAGAATATTTTTCGTTTTGGGCATTAAACAATTATAACTTGTAAAATACAACTTATCTGTAGTTCTGTGTGCAAAACTGTGTAAATACAAACAAATTTCTTGAACTTATTTGAATTTAGTTTAGTCCATTGCAACGTCGAAAACTGCACTCGCACGTTACGCAGTCAGGCTCACCGGTCTAGCTCTTGCGGCGGGTTGCGTGGTCCGTGAAGGATTCGACAGCGAAGGAAAATGTTTTTGCAGGAT